>BQNB010074246.1:0-11206 GCA_026074375.1 Tanacetum coccineum | reverse complement strand
GATGGTTTCCTCACCTACCTAACGAATATGAAAGCGATCCATAAATCCATTTATTTTAGCAGTGCAGCTCGCTTTGCATGCATATCGGTCTCAAAGGAAGCTATATGAGCTATATCAAACTCCCCAAAGTAAAAAGACAATCTTGCAGACTTATATATATGTGCTCACTAGACACATAAAATTATGAAAGATGTGTTGTGAATAAAGCAAAGGGTGAAAAGATAAAAGTTAAGTTCACTAGGAAAAGAGAAAGAATAGAGTTTTTAAAAAAGCGATTAAATGTGTAAGAGGGTCAAATATATTATTCACAATGTGATTCAGGATGTCTACTAGCCGAAATTAAATTCCAATTCAAATATGTAAATTCCACATCAACTACTTGATTATTACAGTAGGTAACACACAGTATAAAGACATCAACATTTTTAGAAATGCAAATAAACATATCTAAACTATACATTATCGACCACATAAACCACACATTAATCTCACCCCTGATACAGCTAGGCCAAAGATATAAGCATGAACAATGGATGGAGAACAACAAACACGTTACAAACTCAAAGCCCGAAGAAGCACGATTTTAAATTAATGCTTGATAGTGAAATAGGTCTGAACCACGGTGAGGGCAAAAACGATTATTCCAGCAAATAGAGCAATGATACTCCATGGACTATTGAAATATCTGCGCCTCAACCACACAATATTTTTAGGCCAGTAACCCTCGTGGTACCTAACCAGTCGTTCCAATTCATGCCCGTAAAAGAAATCTGTCACTGGAACTTCTTTGACAATGCTGTTTATCATATCTGCAGCTTCTTGATTCGAACCCATTAAGTTGATAATGATTTTCTTTTCTTCCAACTTGTCTATGTCCTCTTGACCGTCAATTAGGATATCCATGGCTAGTGCATACGACGAAATATACTTTCCGACATCATTGGTTTGTTCGTATGCAATGAGGTTGCGAACTAACAACGCATAGAAGTGGCTAAAACACATTTCTGGCAGTTTGATCACAAAAGGGTTTCTGCTAACAGAAAACCATGAACACCTTGACTGTTTCTAGTGTCATAGCCAGTGCCCCAACTTGTTATCAACGATTGGGCCTAAAGCTCACCCCTACCTTGTCCAGTTCCCGTGTATCGTGGATGATTGTAGGGGAAAATCCTGATACAACAGTACGTTGTGGTTTGAAGTATTTATGATAAAGGTCAAGAATATGATTAGGAGTACTAGTAAATGCGCCAACAGATCTGTATCTAAAGGCTGAGCTAAATGGAATGCCAACTTCCAGGACTGGATAAATAAGTCCAATGAGAGGCTGTTGGCTCGGATTTTAAATATGACCAAAGATATGCATTAAGTCAAAGAATTGGAATCTGGTTTTCCACCAGCAAAAATCCCGGCATATAATAACTGGCAAGCAAAGGATTTTACCACCTTGCTTGAATGCTTTTACAAAATTCTATATGAAACAGCCTCCATTAGCATCATGCCTCGCCAATTGAACTCTCTAATGGCCTCATTCCAGCATAGCATTCCCTGATTTGGTCTATCGAAGCATTCACCTTTTGTAAACATGCGTCTGATGTTTGCTCTTGCGGGAAACCTACACGATCCAATAGATTGTGCAGATAAATCCTTTTTTGCTCTTCCATTTCCTTCAATCCATCTTCCGGTGCAGAGTCCAATTGACACCACCCTAGGATGAAAGACTTTGGGTTCTGAGATTTCTGACTGTACAGGAACATGGAGATTGATGATGATAATCGCTAGTACTAATATCACTACTACATTACAGGGCTTTAGCGACAGACAATTCTGTCGGAAATCCGTCAGTATTGGTCATTTCTGATGGATTTGTGACGGAAAAAGTCTGTCTGTGATTCTTGGTCGCTAATCCTTATCTATTGGAACTTTGTCAGAAACAGAGACATAAAGTATAGCTTCGGTAAAAATTTCAGTCACAATTCAGTCGGAAAACTGCAATAATAAAGCAGTCAGAATTTCCTCACAAAATGGCCAAATAAATGGACATGATATAGCTCAAATTTATGTAATCCTAATAAAGCATAAATAACTGGAAAAAATAACTAAATAAAGCTCAAATTGATAATTCATAATGTAACATTCAGATTAACATAAACTTTAAAGAAATCCAGGTTTAGAACATGAATTCAGGTTCAGAACATGAAAAGCTGAAAAGCTGAAAAGATAGAAATAAAACAGCCAAGTTCGAGTGTTATCCAACTATTGAGGGGGACGTGGATCGTTATATTTCTTTAGCATCAAGTTAATATCGTCCATCTTTCGTTGCCACTCCCTCTCTCGAGCCTCTTCACGAGCATTCGCCTCCAATTCCCGTTGTCGCATATGTTCCTGCAATTGGCTTTCCATTTGTCGTTGCACCTCCACTTGCATCTTTACTTCCGATCTTGCTCTCATTCGTGCGTTATCCTCTTGCAACTGTCTTATCACCTCTTCCAACGTTTGCACCTACATTGTATCAAGTCGCATCACATCAGAAATCTTGAACACTAACAAACCACCCATAAGTGATAAGGTAAACTAACAAGTCGCGATAAAGATCATCTCTCAACAGGTACATCATTCACTAACAGTAAAAGATAAACTAAATTGGCTATTGATAAGGTAAATGAGTTACAAGCCATATTTAAGTTAGTAACACTATATTCGGCCATTCAATGGGTAACTTCATAAATTTGTGCTTAAGGCTTTCATTTTTTCCTAAAAGTATTAGCCACTACTCTATGTTATGCTTATATTCATGTATCGCTACTATACAGGTGGTATGATAGCTTGCAAACTGGCTGCAACTTATCCAAATAGGGTTCTGTCTTTGGCTTTACTTAATGTAACTGGTGGAGGCTACGAATGTTTCCCCAAGGTATGGTTTTTCTAAAACTGATGCTACTCATAGACCATATTGTTAAATGACTTTGTACACTAACTAAATTACCATTAAACCGGTCGTATGCCTCTTTATGTACAATCAAAATAACGACAAAGTTGAACTATTTTCGGCAAGCTAAATATGTTTTTCTAAACATAAATGGCCAGATCAATGCCTGCTGGACGCACAAAGTTTCTAAAACCGAACTTGAAGTGATCCATGAAGAAGGTTTCTTAATATCCATTATTCATGGAAGGTATCATCTAATTATCACTCAAATCTCAACCACCTCTATTCTCAGTGTGAAGTTTTACTAACTGACTAATGATTGCTTAATGTGAAGGCATGATGTCATTGCTCAAATACCTCATGCACAAAAACTAGCAGAGAAACTATACCCACTCGCAAGGATGGTAGAACTTCCTGGAGGTCATCTTGTGAGCCATAAGAGGACCAAAGAGGTATATATATCATGTTAATTTCATTTTATGCTTTGATCTATTATTAGTTGGTAAATATAAACCAGAACCTACCGCATCCTGTGATTGAGGCTCTAATAAATGTACAAACGTCGTTGGAAATACAAGTCAATGAAGCAAAACTAAAACTGAGTCCCTTGCCTAAAAACAGATAACTAAACTTAAAAGGTTCACACAACTGGCAAGACCGCAATACTATTTTAAGTCCCTGTATTCGTCTCTAAACAACATGTATAACATATCATTTTCCTTCTAATAATCATACTATCTCGCTTTCTATAGCTTGAGATATCTAAATCTTTCTAATCATGACAGATATCCAAAGAACCTAACAAAATGGGATAAAGATCATCTAACATCTTTAGGCAAGATATTCACTAACAGGTACATCATTCACTAACAGTAAAAGATAAACTAAATCGGCTATTGATAAGGTAAATGAGTTACAGGCCATATTTATACGGTCACTGGTTCAGAACAGAACAGGCCAGAACTGAGCATAATTTGTTAGCCACAATATTATATAACAGAAACCTAAAGAGTTCTCCACATAGTTCTCAAAGAGCTTCAAAAATCATTTGAAGGTAAAATACAAACTATTAGACTAATAAATGGTCAAACTTACAAAATTAGAGATATCAGACCTGTTCGCTAGGTTGTGATCCCGTGTGATGAGCATGCGAGGAACTATAAGAGCTTGATTTTCTTGATGTCACCATGAGCCTTGTATCCCCCCGTGTACCCAAACCAACTAACTTACCTTTTTTCTTCCCCCTAGTGGCCTTCTCCCATAGATCAAAGTCATTAGGTGGATGTTGACTAGCGTCTGGACTATGTTCATCCTCTATAGCAGCCTCAACAGCATCCTACGATTCATATGAAAATGTGTTAATGAAAATTTATTGGTTAAGTATTTCAGTCATCGTGTAATTTAGAAGGAGATGAAAACAAATTACTGCCACTCGTTTTGATCTACGTGTGATGTACTCCCGTGTTCCGCTCCCCACCGCCTCATCTGTCCCATCCCCTGACCCCTCATCTGTTACGTTCCCTAACGCCTCAGTCGTTTCTTGAGTATGAGTATACTCGTAAGCTTCTAATAAACTAACAAGCCTCTTTTTTGTTTTTCCTACAAAAGTTGTCATTAGTTAAAAACTTATAAATTGATTGTATAATATACAAAGCCTAAATAGATTATACTTACCATTTTGAACTTGTGTTGAAGAATGGTGATTGATCCGGCTGTATGTTTTGACACTTGACCATCTACCTCACTTAATCTGTTTTGTCGAGCTATAGCTGATTTCTTTTTCCATCTTGAGGTATTCCAAACCCTGTCGATCATATCCTCCCAATCGGCTTGATCTATCCAACTTGGCGTATACAGCTTAAGGACGGATAAGTCATTTCCAACCTTGATATTGTCCTCTGTGGCTCTAAGAGCAGCCTCACGTCGACACGCACCTAATATATCAGAAAACCTACTTGACATGACCTTTTCCCAAGCTCTATATACCGCTGCATTTTCTGACGGATGCCATTGATATTGATCCTGCATATACATCAAATTTTAAATTATCAAATATAACTTAAACATTTCATTTAGGTAAAAAATGATTGTATTACATATTCTTGGTCACTTAAATTATCCTAATATATCAGAAAACCTACTTTTACATATTCTTTTTTTTCTAATAACTCTACAATGTTATAAAAAATTAAAGTAAAAACCTAAAATTCCTCAAACATTATGTCTCTGCTTTCTTGGTGAACCTCTCTCCACGTCGCCCAAGAACCATAAAACGAGATTTTCAAAATACTGATAATATCCCGAGTATCATGGGGTTCTGCAAAACTACAAGATTGAAACAAAAAAAATTAGGTAAAAAAGAAAGTACCATCACCTTCATTAAATAATTAGATACATACCCGCCATAATAAAGTGTAATCATCGGCCTTTGTGATGGGTGATTAGGTATTGATTGTAGCAAGTTTAAACCACGTACATGTTGTGATGTCTCTGTTGCATTGTCATTATTATCACCATGGGTCCCATTATCATAATCTGCATCCGGATTACCGCATCCAGATGTACTACTACTACCACGACCGCATGTATTTCCACTTCTGCCCCTTCCCCTCCCCCTACTTATGCTACCATTATCACAATCATAATCTACATCTTGGTTACCAATATGTCCACTTATGCCCCTAGATACATTACTACTTCTGTCATATCCCCTTCCTAAGCTTCTGCTACCATCAACATGATCTCCATCTTGATTACCGAATTCGGCTACATTGCTACCAACATCAATGCCGATATGTTCACTTCTGCCCCTTCCCCTTCCTAAGCTTCTGCTATCATCATCATAATCTCTATTTTGATTGCCTAATCCGGCTACATTGCTACCAACACCAATGTCGATATGTTCACTTCTGCCCCTTCCCCTTCATAAGCTTTTGCTATCATCATCATAATCTCTATTTTGATTACCTAATCCGGCTACATTGCTACCAACACCAATGCCGATATGTTCACTTCTGCCCTGTCCCCTTCCTAAGCTTCTGCTACCATCAACATGATCTCCATCTTGATTACCGAATTCGGCTACATTGCTACCAACATCGAGAATCTGCTCGAGAAGAGCAATGAATATCTGGAGCAAAATTCTGCGGCTCACGGTTTAAGCGTGTTTCTATTCTTGGATCAAAATATAAGGAGCAATGCATAGAGAGTTCATTTACGAGATAACTCTCAATGATAGATCCCTCAACCCTTGCTTTGTTTCTTACTGTTCTTTTCAAAGAACCGAGCTTCGTGTATGAAATTTTAAAAAAAATGGTTATAACTGAGATATAGTTTTTTTTATGTAAATAGAAGTATGTTTTGAGTTAAAGAATTAATTACCTCTCGTAGATATACATCCATCTATATTACTTTGGACCACCAAGAAGAGCTTCGCTAACTAAATGTACAACAAGGTGTTCCATTGAGTCAAAGAATCCGGGTGGGAAGATTTTCTCCAATTTGCAAATAGTTTCAACTATACTCCTTTGCAGTTTCTCTAAATATTCAATGCGCAAAACTCGTGAGCATATTGCATGAAAAAATGTACATAACTCTGTTATGACATCCCATAGTGCATTCGGTAGCATCCCTCTTAAAGCAATCGAAAGCAATCTTTGCATAAACACATGACGATCGTGACTTTTAAAACTATAAAAGCTATAATCCGCAAGATTTACACAGCCTCCTATGTTTGATGCATACCCATCAGTGAACTTTATCTTTGTCATCCATTCACAAACATTCTGTAGTTGCGGTTTCGACAAAGTATATGAAGCTTTTGGTTTCATATCTTTATTCTGCACCTTAAAAATATGCAACTCGGGTCGATCACAATATATTTCTATATCTTTCCTAGCCTTGACATTATCTTTTGTTTTCAAAGTGCCCATGATGGTATGAAATAAGTTCTCAAAAAAATTCTTCTCAATATGCATTAAATCAAGATTGTGTCGAATCAACAAAGTATGACAATATGGAAGCTCCCAGAAGATACTTCTTTTGACCCAATTATGAGTTAGACTAAAACCATCAATTTTTTTATTTCCTGGTTTGTATGGCTTGCCTTCATAAACAGTCAGAAGGTAGCGAATTTGCTCCCAGATTTCATTACCGGTTAATTGTGGTGGTGGACCAGCTAAAGCACTTTTTTTAGCCCGAAATCCTTTTCTATCACGCCTATATGGGTGTTTTAAAGGTAAAAATCTCCTGTGACAGTCAAACCAACATGGTTTCCCTCCATTCTGCAACTGAAACGAATGCACATCACCCATGCAATGTGGACATGCTAACTTACCGTGTGTGCTCCATCCGGACAGCATTGCATAAGCAGGGAAGTCGCTAATTGTCCATAATAGTGCAGCTTTCAAGTGAAAATTGTTTTTACGATAAGCATCATAAGTTTCAACACCAGAATTCCATAAAATTTTCAACTCTTTAATCAGTGGCTGTAAAAACACATCTATGTTCTGACCGGGGTTCTTTTTTCCAGGAATAACCAAACTCAGTTTAACATTTTCGTCCTTTAAGCACATCCAAGGAGGTAAGTTGTAGATTGTAAGAAAAACGGGCCATAGCGAACATGAATTAGAATTCGAGTTATTTGGATTGAACCCGTCAGTGCATAACCCAAGACGAACATTCTGAATCTCTTTAGAAAATGATGAATAATGGGTCGAGTCAAAATGCTTCCATGCCTTACCATCACTTGGATGTACCATCTTATTTGAGTCTGTTTTATGATCATGATGCCAAGTCATCTCTTTGGACATCTTTTTTGACATGTACATTCTTTGAAGTCTAGGAGCAATTGGAAAATATGTAAGCACCAAATTAGGGACGTTGTTTCTTCCACCATTCTTGTAACGCGAATGCCCGCAAACTTTACATTTAGACAAAAGAGAATCAACTTTCCCATAGAATAACATGCAATGGTTTTTGCAAGCATGGATCTTTTCTCTTGGAAGGTTCAGTTTTTTCAAAATCTTTTTTGTCTCATAAAAGTTCCCAACCAGTTTATCACCAGGTAACATGTCCTTAAAAATGGAAAGTGCTCGATTATATGTCGCCTCAGGTACATTGCATTCTGCCTTCCAATTTAACAATCTTGTTGCAGCTTCAAGTGTCGAATACTTTTGACACCCCTCGTACAAAGGCTCGTCGTCAGCTTCTAACATATCATAATATTCCTTGGCATAAGAATTTGGGGCTTCTTCCTCCAAAGGTTCTGAATGCAAATTTGGGGCTTGCTCATTTTCAGCTTCTAACATATCCAAAATCATGCGTGTGCAACCTCCAACATCGTCAACTTCCATTGACTTAGAGCATTGCCTAATCTCTTTTGGTTTACTTTTTCTTTCACCGTGAGCATACCAAGTTGTATAACCACGAATGAACCCGTTTGACCACAAATCATACTCAACCTCATGCCTCTCTTTAAACACCTTAATTTTGCACCTAGAACAAGGACACTTAATACGAAACACTACTTTACTCCCCAAAGTTCTAACTTCAACCACCTTTTTAATTGAAAACGCGAAATTGAGAAACTCGGACACCTTTGATTTGTAATAAGAACAAAGATGACCCTCACTGTTTCTTCTTTTGTACATCCATCCTCTATCCTTACTCGCCGACATCACTATTATGTATATAACTATTAACAGTATGATCATATGACAATCAACTATATTAATTTGAAGCATATGTCAACTAAACTAATTTCACATAAGATAGTGCAGTATCAACTAAAATAATATAGCACCAACAAAGTAATAACTAAGTTATTTTATATAAATTAAACATACCATACAATTAGCAACATAAAGAATTGTCAGAGACAATAAGATAAGAGATGCTAACATATATAATTTCATGTAAAACTTGACACTTGGCCAAATATCATAATGACATAGAAAGTGTTTGGACGTGCCTTTTAATAGTGATTATCTGGTGTTGAATAATCAAAATCAGGTATATAATAGCATGAAACGGGTTGCAGAAGATATTTTTTGGATATGTGGATGCGGTGGGAAAAGTCTAACTAAATTATGAAGCTTATCAGATAGCTATGATATAAAAGTCTCTCAAACTAAACCAAAACACACAGTAATTGCCGCCGTATATGGGGGTACCATTTTCTTACCCTAGGTCATAAAAAAAACTACCTAGAACTGGTAATCTGATCATTCAAAAGATAACACCTAAACTAGGAGCTGTCAGCCTACATGTCATAACATTAGAGAGGAGAGAGCCAGAGAGGGACGGTGGACAAACCTCAGCTTTTGCAAAGCATGGTATCGTTAACTCTCTTAGTATTCAAGTCATTTAACTCACCTAGTAGTTTAACTAATTAGACTCGCCTCTTTTATCTTTTTATCAATTTGACTCCCCTGATTTAGACTCGTCTTGTTTTAGACTTGACTCACCTGATTTACCAAGCTCAGACTCGTTAGACTTGACTCACCTGATTTACCAAGCTCCAACTCGTCTGGTTTTAAACTTTTAATTAGACTCGCCTGTATATTGATTTAGTGAGCTTTCTTTTTTTAACGCACAACCATGAATTCTGCCGTGCATTAGCTCCTCTAGATGGTTGTTCCACGTTGAGTGTGGGCACTCACTTCCTCTTTGGCAGATCCAATAGATGCGCGAAATCGGGTAAGTTGAGTGGTAATTTTTGCTGTTAAAACAGAAGGTGGGTTGCCTGAACTTGAGGACTTCTTTTCTAATATCATAAATAAGTTGCTGTCCTAAATAGGATTATGAAAACTTTAATATTACTGTCATAAATAAGTAATTTATGAGGTCTACTTTGGAACACTTTGTGTGGCTTCAACTTGTCTGACGCTTTTTATTACCAAATGCTTTTAAATTACCCAGTTGACCTATGAGATAAAACATAGCTAAATCGAACCATCTGTACATAAATGTGTCAACATGGCCAACTCCAACTATTCCTAGAACAGCTTTAATTGTGGTGACGAGGGAGCCTCCGTTCAGATGGTCCTGTTTGCAGTAAAGGCTTAGGTGCATATTGGTTCCAAACTAGTCTGTAATCATATGGAAAAGCTGTAACGAAGTTCGACTTCGATTATAACTTGTAGCATAACTACTCACGCTTACGCCGTGGTACACCTGGTTCTGAACATGATATAGCTTATAAGCTTAAGGCAGCTATTATAGAAAACTCGCCTGTCACATTGACGTTTTAAAACTTAGACACTAGACTCGCCTATGGTTCTGAAAATCTGGGAGCAAATTCGCGTATTGTAAATCACAGACCAGGAATAACCTAACCATAACCTAACCATAACCATCACAGCAACAATCACAATAGTTATAAATCAAACAAAATTAGGGCATAATTATTATTATAATCACAGCAACAATCACATTAGTTATAAATCGAACAAAATTAAGGAAAAATTAGCAAAAATTAAGGCAAAAAATATTTAAAAAAATTAGGGAAAAAAATTAGGGCAAAATTAAACCTCGATGAGCTTAAACTACATGGAAGGTGGCGATGTGGTTAACGGCAACGACGGACGGCGGCGGCGAACGGAGGCGAACGACAGGCGATGTGGTTGATGGAACAGTGCGTGTGTGAAGTTTTAGAGGGAAGTGAAATGGTGGATTTTAATAAGTTTGTATATGCAATTTAATAAGTGTGAAAGTGTCACCTTATTGTATATGCAATTTAATAAGTTTGTATTTTAATTGAAAGTGTCTAATAAGTTTTATAAAGTCTTTAAGAAATTTTAATAAGTTTTATAAAGTCTTTGAGAAATTTGAACTTAATGTATATGCAGTTTATTTATAAACACTACTAGAAGGATTAGAAGTAGGGACGGCAACGAGTCAGGTTTCGAGCGGGTTCATCCGCGGATATCAGTTATCCCCAATTAAATATTTTATGAAGAAAATGACGGGTATCAAGATTAAATTACACTAAAACCACGAACAAAACAAAACAAAGCACCTTATAATATATTTTAAAATTTTAATACCTAAATCCGTATCCAAACCCGTCAAATCACCAGAGACGGACCTAAGCAAAATTTAACAAGCAATGTATATGCATTTTACTTAACAAAAAGGATTATAAGTTACATGTAAACCAACTATGAGTTAAGGCACATAATAAAAGCCCAAAAGCTAATAAAAAATTCACTAATACAAAATTTGAATATTTTGTGAGGAATTTCCGATGGAAAAATTAAAAATTACAAACTCCTTGGA
>BQNB010074245.1:0-31856 GCA_026074375.1 Tanacetum coccineum | reverse complement strand
TATATTTCCTTTCATCCAATCTTAATTAACCTCCCCTCAAACAATGTTTAAGAGATTAAGTAATCCAATGCTAGCAATTATAAAGGTAAACCTGCTAACATCAAAAGCCTTTATGAGAAGATCTGCAACATTGTGGTATGTGTGAATCTTGATCACTTGAATCAACTTCTTCTCATAAGAATCTCTGATAAAATAGTGCCTAATCTCTATGTGCTTGGTTTTAGAGTGAAACACTAGATTTTTCACAATACATATTGTACTTTCATTATCAATGTAAATCTTGGTGTTTATGAAATTGAACCCATAATCAAGCATTTGATTTTGAATCAATAACACCTATCCATAGCAATTAGCAGAAGCATCATACTCTGCCTCAGTAGTAGAATTGGCAACTATAGTTTACTTTTTATATTGCCATGAAATCAACCTTTTACCAAAGAATTGACAACCTCCTATTGTAGATTTCCTGTCAAGGCTAGCTCTAACATAATCACTATCAGAGAAAGCTTCTAAGTCAAATGGTGAATCCTTAGGATACCAAAGTCCCAATTTAGGTTGACCTTTTAAGTATCTAAAGATTCTCTTCACAGCATAAAGATGTGAGACTTTAGGAGTAACTTGGAACCTTACACAAGCACAAATAGCAAACATTATGTTAGGCCTAGAAGCTATCAAATACATCAATGATCCAATCATTGATCTGTATAAGTGAACATCCACATCCTTAGCTTCTTTATCCTTGAGCAATGCCTTGTTAGTCTCAATTAGAGTGCTTGCTGTCTTAACTGAGGAGAAATTAAATTTCTTTAATATATCAGCCACATACTTGTCTTGGCTGATGAAGATACCATCACCTCTTTGCATGACCTGCAACCCTAAGAAGAAAGTGAGCTCCCTTATAGAACTCATTTGAAACTTCTTGTGCATCAAACCTTCAAACTCTATACATAAAGACTTATTAGTAGACCTAAAGATGATGTCATCTACATACACCTGTACTAACAGGATATCACCTTTGCTCTTCTTGATAAACAAAGTCTTATCTATAACCCCTCTTCTAAATCTATTTTCTAATAAGTAGGTAGACAAATTCTCATACCAGGCTCCAGGAGCTTGATGTAGACCATATAAAGCTTTTTCTACCTTATACACTTTATCAGGGAACTATGGATCTTCAAACCCAGGAGGTTGGCAGACATACAACTCCTCTTCAATAGTACCATATAAAAAGACACTCTTCACATCCATCTGGTACACAATAAATCCCATAAATGATGCATAGGCAAAAAATAACCTGATTGCTTCAATCCTAGCAATAGGAGCAAAAACCTTATCATAATCAATGCCTTCTTCTTGGGTGTAACCTTGTGCAACCAGTCTTGCCTTGTTTTTAACTACTATTCCTCTCTTATCTTTCTTGTTTCTATACACCCACTTAGTTCCAATGGCATGCTTGCCTTTGGGTAAATCAACCAATCTCCAAACCTTTTGCAAACTAAACTGTAGCAACTCATCTTGCATTGCCTTTATCCAGCTTGGATCTTGCAAAGCTTGTGTCACCTTCTTGGGTTCAATTTGTGAGAGAAAACAGGTAACTAAGCAGTTTTGATAATCTTTGTGATTTGTTCTCTTCTGCTTTTTGATGTAACTGACCATAGCATGTTCTTTAAAAATCTTGGTCATCCTCCTTGTTTGAGTAGCTGAATTTATGTCTCCAATGATCTGATCTTTAGGATGATCCTTATGAATTCTGGTTGTGGGAATAGGACTGCCATTCATAGTGATTTCTAAGTTGTTAAGGTCAGCCTCTGCACCCACATCTTCATCATCATATGCACCACTAAAGATACCAGTATCCTCCAAATCAGGTATGAGAGGATCAATAGAAAGATCATTAGTATTAGTAAAATTTTGCCCAGCAGTACTAATAGATGGACTAACAGTACAATCTCTGTTAGTGCTGTTAGCATAACCTTCCTTCTGTTGAACAAGCAAATTATCCAATTTAGCTCTAAAATCTTGCACATTCTGGTCATTTTCTTTATTTGAAGCTCCTCCTTCTTTCTCTTGACCATTTCTTTCACCCTCATGTGCTGGTTCTTCATTAGTCTTTTTACCAGCATCAGCAGCAACTGCATCCTTTGAGCTCTGTGGACTATCATAAAGTAATAGTAGCAGAATATATTGTTGAGTAGGTACTGCATCAACATTATCCTTGATACCTGCATTCTTATTAGTTTGATTCCCTGCAGTAACTGGCTCATAATTCATAGAGTTTGTTAGTAAATCAATATCAAAGAGCCAATCTGGTCCACTCCCTGCAACATTGGGTTTGTTTTCAAGAAAGTTTATGTGCAGGTTCTCCTCTACTTTCCTAGTTCTAGTGTTAAATACCCTAAAAGCCTTGCTATTTATAGAGTATCCAACAAAGAACCCCTCATCAGCCTTCTCATCAAATTTGCCTAGGGGATCTAAGGTATTAAGAATAGTCACAGGACACCCAAAAGGTCTCATAAAACTTATACTAGGTGGTCTACCATGTAATAGTTCATAAGGTGTCTTGTTGTGAGGCTTGGTCACTAAAACCCTATTCTGAACATAACAAGCAGTACTAACTGCTTCAGCCCAAAATGTAGTAGGTAATAATGAATCTGCTAGCATAGTCCTAGCTGCCTCTATTAGTGTCCTATTCTTTCTTTCAGCAACTCCATTTTGTTGTGGAGTTCTGGCAACACTAAACTCCCTCTTAATCCCTTTCATCCCACAGAACTGATTCATGTCATTATTTTTAAACTCAGTTCCATTGTCACATCTGATGATTTTAACCTTATGATTTATTTGGTTTTCTATGCCAGTAATAAAAGTTTTAAGGATCCCACTAGTCTCATCCTTAGTGGCCAAAAAGAAAACCCAACTAAACCTACTATAGTCATCAATGACAACAAGGCAATATATCTTGTGATTGATACTCCTTACAGATGTTGGCCCAAATAAGTCCATATGTAACATTTGTAAGGGTTGGCTGATAGAGCTCACAAGCTTGGTCTTACAAGAGGCTTTGTGTTGCTTTCCCTTCTGGAAGGCAACACAAGTATGGTCATTTTCAAAAAGCTTTGAAGGCAAACCTCTAACAAGATTTCCCCTCACAAGTTTGTTCATAGTTTTAAAGTTTATATGACCAAGCCTCCTATGCCATAAATTAGACTCATCTATTGTAGCCTTTGCAAATAAACAAGTCAAACCTCCTGAAGGAACAACATTCTTTAGATCAAAACTGTACATGTTGTTCTGTCTGGGAACTTTAAGCAAGACTTGACTTTCATCAAGTAGCTTAAAGTCAGGAGATAGAACAAGACATTCAGTCTCAGTGAAAAGAACACTGTTTTTCTTGTCACACATTTGTGAGATAGAGAAAAGGTTAAACTTAAGTTCCTTTACAAAGTATACATCTTCAAAGTCTAATTTCCCAGTCCTAATTTTACCTTTTCTGTTTAAAACCTTTTCTAGTAATTTTACCTCTCCTAAGAACTGTCCCTCAAATTCAACAAATCCCCATCAACCACGTGATAATCTATAAGAAATGACTGTTTCTCGTCATAATGCCTAGAGAAATCCACTTCATAAATCCCCTTGATCCTGATAAAGTAATTAAGATTACCCTGCACCTCAAAATAAAGAGAATTAGTTTCCTCTTGTGGGACCCAAACCATTACAGACTTTTGAGTCTGCCCATATAATCAACATAGTCCAAATATGTAAACATGTATGATCCACTATCTTTGGAGGTATGGTCAATAACATTTCTTGTTGGTCTCCAAATACAGCATGTTGAGGACTTAACAGCTTTGGCCCAGCAGTAGTTACATTGTTAACTCTAGCAGTTTTAACTTTTTCATTAAGATTATTGGTTTTAGCTGCTGATTTTTGGTTAAAAGCCCTTCTTACTGGTGAATGTGCTTCAAAATAGGAATATGTTTTGGGTAATGCAATATTCACTTTTGATTTAGGGGCAGCAGTATTAACAGGTTTGGCAGTACTAATTGATGTTGCTGCTCTTGGAGAGCTTTGCTTAGCAACATTAACTGGTACTTGTCTTGAGTTTGTTACAACGGCTATTGGAACAAAATTCCTTTTAAGATGTGGGTGAGTAAATTTATTTTGGTGGTTCACCCTCTAAGCATTGTTCCATACTGGTTCTAATTATCCTTTGACCATGTAACCCTTCCTTTATTATTCACCCAAGGTTTTTAAACTATTTCTGTCAGAAAATACGTCTTTGATTAAATGTTTGAACACCCCCCACATATACACAACAACTTTCCTTATAATCTCAAAACCATTTCCTAGTTTCTAAGTCATCATTCAGACCTTAGTTTCTTCTTCTATTTATCCCTAGGAACCTTGACTTTTCCTAGGATACTCATCTTGCTATGTGTGTTTCCCTGATATTAACAGATTTCCTCACATTCTCATCAGATTTGACAAAATTGATTTTAGTAAACTTTGGTTTTGTTTGATCAGGTTTAGGTCTAAACACACTATCATTATCACTATCAGTGTCCCAATCTTCAATGATAGGAAGGCTTTTCTAAACTATCCTTACTGGTTTTAGATGCAATAGTAATAGTTTCACTTACTTTAGCCTTATAGACATAATCATCTAACTCAGTAAAGATAAGTCAGGTCTTGAGGGCATGTAGTTCCCAATGTAGGGATGGGGAACTGCATGAAACCCTTCCCCTGTTTTGAATCTATCATTTACTGGACTATCATCTACATCACTTTCTTTACTGTTAAACATGCTATTAACCACTTCACTCTCATTCATTTGACTATTATAACCAAGACCAGCTTTGTCTTTAGCACTTATTTGACTATTTATCAGTTTAGTTAGATTCTTTGATGATTCTTCAAATTTTTCTAGTGTAAGTTTCAAATCATCTTTCTCTTTTAAAACTTCTTCTAACTGATTTTTAAGGTCTTTGATAGAGATATCTTTCACTTGGACATCATACTTTAAAAATGCAATATCTTCTTCATAAACAGCTTCATTCTTTTCATGAACAACTATCCTAGCTTCTAATGATTCTAATCCCATTTGATAACCTATAATTTCTAGATTAGATTTATTAAGAGCATTACACTGTTAATCATACTATTTTTAAGAGTTTCATATGATTTTAAGCAATCTTTAGAGCAAGTATGTACCTCAGAGTCTGAACTTGATGAACCTTAGGACGTATAGGCCATTAGAGCAAAGTTTGTAAGTCCTTCTTTAGCCTGAAAGCTCCAATCGTAACCACCTATCCCATCTTGAACAACCAAGGCATTTGCATGAGTCTCCACTAGTACAATCCTTCTTGGAGCATCTCGATTTCTATTCCCCAGATTCCTTGGTGCCTTGAATTCTCTAGCAAAGTGACCTCTCCTATGGCAGTTGTAACATTCAACCTTTGTCTTATCAAAGCCAACAGTTTCTTTGCCATTGAAATTCAGATTCCTTCCTGTCTTCTTCAATAATCTCTTCACCCTCATGGTAAGCATGTTCACCTGCCATTTAAGATCTATCTCTTCAAGATCATCAGTATCAATCTGCTCCAGATCTTCATTGTCTAATTGTGTACTATTAGATTGATTAGCAAAGAAAGAAAACATGACATCATCAGCATAAGTTTAGGAAGAAGCTTGTCCCTGTGGACTAGCAGTAGAAACTTCATGAGCAGTATTAACTGCTTCATTAGTACTGCTAGTGTTTTCTAAAGATACAAAAGCCACATTCTGAGAGTTTGAGCTTGAGCTTGATTGGCCTTTAATCTCAGCTTCATACACCTTCAAATTGTTGTACAAATCATCCATGCTCATTGTGTCTAGATCATATTTGTTTCTCATGATTAAAGCAATATTGTTCTAAGCTGATGGTAGACTTCTCAACAATTTTAGATTTGCATCTTCCTGAGAGATAACTTCACCATGAATTTCCAATTGGCTAATGAGTTTCTAAAACCTATCAAAGGTTTTATCCAGTCCTTCAGATCTTGATGCAGTAAAATTCTCATATTGCTGCTTTAGAATGGTCCTCTGCATTTTCTTTGATTCTTTGTTGCCTCCAAACCTGGTCTTGATTGCTTCCCATAAGGTCTTTGCATCCTTGATTCCATGAAACTTCAATAGGTGCTCATCAGGAATGGCTAACAACAGAGTGCTTTTTGCTTTCAATTCATTCTTTCTTGCCAGCTTTTGTTCTGCAGTTTTAGGAGGAATGGGACCTTCAGCACTAGCTGATGCAACAGCAGGTGCATCACCATTCACAATAACCTCCCAAAGAGCATAATCAGTGTGAGTAAGATATTGCTCCATTCTCATGCTCTATAGATCATAGTCTCCTGTTTTGAGTATAGGAAGTTTTAGTGCAGACACTGTTTGGGTAGTTTCTGACTGTGATTCCATCTTCTCTTTGATTATGAGATCTTGTGTAGATATAGTGTTCTTCTTATTCAGAGTTTCTCAACAAGCTCTGATACCACTTGTTGATCCCTTTTGAACAGATCTTACTTAGCTTGTTAAAGCTTAGTTATATTGGATAGATCCAAGACAACTATAGTAGAAACTAAGATTGAGAATATCACAAACTATGCGGAATCTAGTTTGCAATACTAAGAAGAACAATGAAACAGTAGAAACAAGATCTTTACTAAACTTTCAATATATTGAATACTATTTTGAGTTACAACATAGTTATGAATACTAACTATAATTGTTATGCAAACTATGAATACTAATATGAAAACTAATATCTGGATCAATGCCGTAGGGTTTCTTTTATACACTAAGGAAACCCTAATGAGCTTACAAAATGCGTCAAGTGATCATGCATATCTATTCCTAATATAACTCATGCGTATCACTTTAGCAGTACTAACTATATAACAAACAGTACTAACTAACAGTACTAATAAACTAGCAGTACTAACAATTTGTACTGGCAGTACTAACTAAGCTTGACAGTACTAAGTCTTCTCTTGGCAGTACTAAGTTGAACCAACAGTACAAACTTGTAGAAGCCCTTAATTCCTAACAATCCTCCCCTAAACTTGTGATTGTCATTCAAATCTACAAGTTTCTGTAAATTAAACCATATCTGTTGAGAGGATGCTTCCAAACACTTTATTGTCTTGGTGTATTTTCTAGTATAAAGATTTTCCTTAAAAGCACATCTGCCATCACTGAATATTCATCCACTTGCAGCTTGTTACACAACATCAAAGTCATAAGTGCTCTTGTTAATGGATAATCTTTCTCAACCAGCATGAAAATATCATATCCTCTCTTTGTAGACACATAATGAACAGCACATGTATCATATAACCTCTATTTTAAAGGATCATGCATATACCTTTGAATCTTCCATAGAGTATCATCATCATCTGGTTCAAACAACCTCTTCAACTCTACCTAAAGTTCTCTTTCTTTATCTTTAGTAGGTTCTGTTGAGTTGAATCTTTCATGAACTAGAATCCATAGTTTGACTAGATCATCCCTGTCAAAATTCTTTAGCATATCTTCAAAGATCTGATATACCTCTGTGTGATTACCTACTCTGATGATCTTCCAATACATTCTTGAGTCTTCAATGTAAACTTCCCAGTTAATGATTGGGTATTTGGTTTGTAGGGCTTCAACATTCATCCCTTCTTCTGGAACTATGATCATTAGATGTTGTAGTTGTTCTTGAGACAGTTCATCTTTTGATTCTTCAGCTGGTTCTGAGCCTTCTCCTATCTTTCGTCTCTTTGGACTTTCTTGATTAAGTTCTTATTCAGCATCTCTCTTTGAACTTCCAGCTACAACTTTAGGAACTATATCATCACTCTCCATTGGAGTAAAAGTATTTACCCTCTTCATTGTGGTCTTAAATAACTCCTTGATCTCATCAAAGGAAAGTTTCTTCAATTGTTGTAGAGTGTGACTTCCCGTATTCTTGATATAATTACACATGTAAGTCCTTTGTTGAGCTTGAGTCATGGGCTTGTTCCTTCTTTGTTCAGCTCTTTGTTGGGCAAATTTTCTCTTTCTTTCATTTATAAGCTCTACAAGTAATATTGCCTTGTCAGCTTCAGAATATCTTTCTCTTTCTTGTGCTTGTAACCTGTGTGCTAACTCTTCATCAGCTTCAATTTGAGCTTGTATGTTATCCCATTCTTCAGCATTGAAAGTGCTAGCTTCTTCATGAACTTTGGCTATCCTTTGTCTTTCTTCTTTATCAAGCTGTTCTTGCAATCTCAGAGCTTCTTCCAACCCAAGTCTTTCTTGCTCTAGTTGCAACTTTGTTTTCTTCTGCACAGGTTTAGCTTCTTTCATAATAGCTTTGCCTTTATCTTTTCTCTTTGCTGCACTTCTTCTGATATACACTAAACTTTCAGCAGCAGTTTTAACTCTAGGGCTGGCAGTACTAACAATTGCACCAGCAGTACTAACTGGTACATTAGCAGTACTAATATTAGGCTCAGCAGTATAATCTTCTTCAGGAGCAATAAACTCAAAATCAGGTTCCTCAAAATCATGCTTATGCCTCCCCTGAGTGTGTGCACTCATATGTACTAGAGTAACTCCCTCATCTTCAACAATCTGAGCAATCTTCCTCCCCTGTTTGGAAGGATCCTCCAACTCATCTTCATCTTCTGAAACAACAAGTCTGACCCTTCTTCTAGCTTTGCTTGACTTTACTTTGTGCTCCAACTTCTTCACTTTCAAGATGAGCTTAGTGTAAGCAGCACCATATGTCAGTTTGGTCTGCTTTAAGTTGGATTCCAAAGTCTCTACTTTCTTGGATAATGTGGTACAAAGAACCGTCAATTCATTAAGTGTCATACTACCCTCATCACTTTCAAGTGAGTAAACTCTTGGGAGAGGTGAATCATGGGGCATGGTAGCAGCTTCTTCAGCAATATGGGTTGTTTGCATAGATGGTGGTGAAGTTGGTGGTTGTGAGGTGGATGGAGCACTGATGGGTGTATGATGGGACTCAACTGGAATTGTTAATCCTTCACCCTATAAAATTTGACCCTGAACAAGCATTGTTTGAAACAATAGAGTGTCCACCTCAGTATATCCCTTAGAAGCTCTTTTCATATTGCTAAACAGTTTTTGAGTAAGGGTAGGAGCAATATAAAGTCTTTTATGAGGTAGAAGCAATTGCTTGTGCTTGTTCAAAAAGATTTGTATAAATCTTAGATATATCAAAAATTTTGTCTTACTATCCAAGTTTTTTTTACCATGGCATCAAAAATCAATTTGGAAAAATTAAAGGTTAGCTAGAGCAGTTAGTGGCAGCCCTAACCACTCTGTCATCCTCTCCTGTATAGACAACCTCATTACCAACCTTCTTAGGGGGACCACTAGACTGAGGAATCTCAGTGTCCTAACCTCTTTTGGCTCGCCTAAGTTTGTGAGTCTTTTGGTGTTGTGTTGCAACAGTAGTAACTTGAGAGGGTGGAGCAGTTGAAGATGGTGGTTGGGGTTTAGAGGGTTGTCCTGAACCTTCACCCTCAACTACTTGAGGTACCAACATAGATGCAAACAATGGAATTATAAAGCCTTTGTGAGAAGATCTGCAACATTGTAGTCTGTGTGAATCTTGATTACTTGAATCAACTTCTTCTTATAAGAATCTCTGATGAAATGGTGCCTAATCTCTATGTGCTTGGTTTTAGAGTGAAACATGGGATTTTTCACGATACAGATTATACTTTCATTATCAATGTAAATCTTGGTGTTCATAAAGTTAAACCCATAATCAAGCATTTGATTTTGAATCCATAACACCTGTCTACAGTAATTAGCAGCAGCAACATACTCTGCTTCAGTTGTTGAGTTGGCAACCACTGTTTGCTTTTTACATTGCCATGAAATCAACCTTTTGCTAAGAAATTGACAACCTCCTATTGTGGATTTCCTGTCAAGACTAGCTCTAGCATAATCACTATCTAAAAAGGCTTCCAAGTTAAATTGTAAATCCCTAGGATACCAAAGGCCTAATTTAGGTTGACCTTTCAAGTATCTAAAGATCCTTTTCACAACATGAAGATGTGAGACTTTAGGAGTAACTTGAAACCTTACACAAGCACAAACAACAAACATTATATCAGGCCTAGAAGCTGTTAAGTACATCAATGATCCAATCATTGATCTGTATAAATGAACATCCACATCCTCAGCTTCTTCATCCTTGAGCAATGCCTTGTTAGTCTTAATTAGAGTGCTTGTTGTCTTCATTGTGACAAAATCAAACTTCTTCAATATATCAGCCACATACTTGTCTTGGCTGATGAGGATTACATCATCTCTCTGCATGACCTGCAACCCTAAGAAGAAAGTGAGCTCCCCTATAGAACTCATCTAGAACTTCTTGTGCATCAAACTTTTAAACTCTGTACATAAAGACTTCTTAGTAGACCTAAAGATGATGTCATCTACATACAGCTGTACTAACAGGATATCACCTTGGTTCTTCTTGATAAACAAAGTCTTATCAATGATCCCTCTTCTAAATCCATTTTCTAATAAGTAGGTAGACAAGGTCTCATACCAGGCTCTAGGAGCTTGATGCAGACCATATAAAGCTTTTTCTACATTATAAACTTTTTCAGGGAACTGTGTATTTTCAAAACTAGGAGGTTGGCACACATACACCTCCTCTTTGATAGTACCATATAAAAAGGCACTCTTCATATCCATCTGGTACACAACAAACCCCATAAATGATGCATAGGCCAAAAATAACCTGATTGCTTCTATCATTGCAACAGGAGCAAAAACCTCATCATAATCAATGCCTTCTTTTTGAGTGTAACCTTGTGCAACCAGTCTTGCCTTATTTCTAACTACTATCCCTCTCTCATCTTTCTTGTTTCTATAGACCCATTTTGTTCCAATGGCATGCTTGCCTTTAGGTAAATCAACCAATCTCCAAACCTTATGCAATCTAAACTGTATCAACTCATCTTGCATTGCCTTTATCCAGCTTGGATCTGTCAAAGCTTGTGTCACCTTCTTGGGTTCTATTTGTGAGAGAAAATAGGCAAATAAGTAGTTTTGATAATATTTGTGATTTGTTCTCCTTTGCTTTTTGATGTAACTGACCATAGCAAGTTCTTCAGAAATCTTAGTCATCCTCCTTGTTTGAGTAGCTGAATTTATGTCTCTAATGATCTGGTCTTTAGGATGATCCTTGTGAATTCTGGTTGTGGGAATATGACTGACATTCATGGTGGTTTCCAATTTGTTAAGGTCAGCCTCTATACCCACATCTTCATCATAATATGCACCACTAAAGATACCAGTATTTAGAAGATCAGCAGTATCCTCTAAATCAGGCATAAGAGGATCAGTAGGAAGATCATCAGCATTAGTAAAACTTTACCCAGTAGTACTAACAGATGGACTAACAGTACTATCTCTATTAGTGCTGTTAGCATAACCTTTCTTCTGTTGAATAAGCAAATCATCTAATGTAACTCTTAAATCTTGCACATTCTGGTCATCTTCTTTATTTGAAGCTCCTCCTTCCTTATCTTGACCATTTCTTTTACCTTTATTTGCTGGTTCTCCATTAGTCTTTTTACCAGCATCATCAGCAACTACATCCTTTGAGCTTTGTGGACTATCATAAAGTAATGGTAGCATGATATATTGTTAAGTAGGTACTGCATCAATATTATCCTTGATACCTGCATTCTTATTAGTTTGATTCCCTATAGTAACTGGATCATAATTCATAGAGTTTGTTAGTAAATCAATATCAAAGAGCCAATCTGGTCCACTCCCTGCAACATTGGGTTTGTTTTTAAGAAAGGTTATGTGCAGTTTTTCCTCTACCTTCCTAGTACTAGTGTTATATACCCTAAAAGCTTTGCTATTTATAGAGTATCTAACAAAGAACCCCTCATCAGCCTTCCTATCAAATTTTCCTTGGGGATCTAAGGTATTAAGAATAGTCACAGGACACCCAAAAGGTCTCATAAAACTTATACTAGGTGGTCTACCATGTAATAGTTCATAAGGTGTCTTGTTGTGAGGCTTGGTCACTAAAACCCTATTATGAACATAACAAGCAGTACTAACTGCTTCAGCCCAAAATGTAGTAGGTAATAATGAATATGCTAGCATAGTCCTAGCTGCCTCTATTAGTGTCATATCCTTTCTTTTAGCAACTCCATTTTGCTGTGGAGTTCTGGCAACACTAAACTCCCTTTTAATCCCTTTCAACCCACAGAACTGATTCATGTCATTAGTTTTAAACTTAGTTCCATTGTCACATCTGATGATTTTAACTTTATGATTTATTTGGTTTTCTATGCCAGTAATAAAAGTTTTAAGGATCCTACTAGTCTCATCCTTAGTGGCCAAAAAGAAAACCCAACTAAACCTACTATAGTCATCAGTGACAACAAGGTAATATATCTTGTGATTGATACTCCTTACCAGAGAATCCCACCCCCCACCCCCCCCCCCCCCTCAGAACATGATCATAATTAAGCACAAGGTTTTACCAAACATAACTATATTAATTAATTACTAATAAGCTACTAAACCTAGGCGCCTTATAGGACATGACGCCTAGAGAACACACACACACCTTTAGTTTACATTGTATACTGAATCCATCAATAAACCTATGGTGCACTACCTCTTATATAATAGAGGGGACTAGGGTTTAATGCCAAACCATAGCTTACTCAACTAAGGCTACTAATTAAATACATAATAAGTCCCTATTGTTTCTTCTTTCTTCATTTCTGCTCATAGGTTTTGTAATCATCAAATCTGTAATTCCCAACAATCTTCCCCTATTTGATATTACAAAACAACCTGTATAAAGAAACAATGGTAAAACATGTCATCACAATAATAAGCTGCATATCATGAATCTTCTTCCCCTTTTTGTAATCATCTAATAGGGGTCTTGTGCAGCTCGTTCACGTTCCCCTCAAGTGATGCTTGTAGATGGTATGTATATGAACTTTATGCTTTTCACCTTAACAGTATACTACCATCTCGTGAAATCTCGGGACTTGAATTGGCTTTGAAAATAGTAGGTATCAATGATACTCCAAGTGCAAAAATAAACAATCTCTTCTTCATGTAACTATTGCCCCCTCAGCCGGCGATCTACCTCAATCCTTTGTTGCATCTCACAAAAAGGGTGAACTTGTTACATAATTGATTAAAAAGCTAATGCATCAAACGTCTTCACAATATCCTTATCTGATTTAGTGACGACAATTCATGTGGATTACACCTAGTTTATGGTTCATTGTTGGATCCCAGACCTTCCTCCCCTATAAAACGTTCCATCAAAGTCTCATCGAATCTCAACCAATAATAAGATTGTCTGATCCTCAGATCACAATGTGTATTTATTACCAGATACAAATTTAAATTTTTGTACCAGCTATGATTCATCGCTGATCCCTGATCAAAACTCCTTCCCTAGCCGTTGAATATATGTGGGTTTGGTCCGGACAAAACACGACATTATATGTTATGTAATAAGACTTGTACACACCAAACCAATCAAATGAGAGAAACCAAGCCATACAGCATCAGTGTATCCAAGATCAAGGGCGTCTATGGACCTATAAATATGAGTTGTTCAAGATTTCGATCAACAATAGCAGCAGAAATTGTAAGCGAACTGTAGGAAAACACAAAGCTACAGCAGGAACTACAGCAGGGATACCATGACTGCCAACGGAACCATGCCAACAATCAGCAGGAACATGATTGAAACCAGCATGAAACACAATGGTGGACATTGGAATTACGTGTGTTGGATCAGAAACAAAATAAATAGGCTTACATGTACTCAGGATTCTGGCACTAGCAAGAAATTATGGGAAGAATATAATTCATTTAAATCTGGTACATTCCACAAATCCACTCCTAAAGTCTAGGAAGTATTTTGGGAAAATATACAATCCTTACAAATCAGGAGATTTATATTAAAACATTCCTTCCCAAACCAGGACTTTCATTATAATGCTTTCTTAAATCTGTGAATTCATAACCAATCTGCCAATAATCACGTAGGCCCATGTACATATATGACTAGCAGATCCAACCATATACACATAGACGCAGCCATCATTCACACCTATACACACATCCTTTAACAACATGTTGCGACTTTTCTTTTAAACCTGCTGTTTTCTTTGTTATCTACGACCACATGTGCTGTTATCACACGTTACACCAGCTTAGACCCATAAAGTAGGATAAACTCAAAAACCAGCAGAAACAAAAAAATATAACTCGTACAGATACCTTTTTTAAGTATCCAGACGACGCCTTAAAAGTGTCACAAAATTGTCACAAAATTTGTCACAAAACAACATCTCCTTCCTCCCATATGCTTTAGCGACACATGATTTGTCACTGTTCAATCGCTAATCAGTCACATAGCTGTTGCAAAACTGTCATAGATCTGTCCTATATCCGTCATGATCACGCCACAGATCTTGCATTTCATGGATCTTGCGTTTCGAACAAGAATGAAGCATAAATACCATCATGATCACGCCACAGATGAGATCATCAATTTAGAAGCCTTCATGTGTCATTACTGCTGCTGCCTTTAAACAAATTTCGGTTTGCATAAAAAACCCTAATTCCCCAATACGCCTTGTTTATTAAAAATAACGAAAATTGAATTTAACATAATAACACTGTAGATCCAGATCTGAGAGCACACGAGCTACTAATACCACATGTTAGATCCAAGAATCTGGACTCATCTAGGATATCATAACTATGATCAATATATGCAGCAGAATATTAAGAACATGATCATAATTAAGCATAAGGTTTTATCAAACATAACTATATTAATTAACTACTAATAAGCTACTAAACCTAGGCGCCTTTTGGGACATGACGTCTAGCGGAAAACACACACACCTTTGGTTTACCATTGTATCTAAATCCATTCAATTAATCCTTGGTGCCTACCCTCTTTATATAATAGAGGGACTAGGGTCTACAAGCCAAACCCTAGCTTACTAACTAAGCTAACTAAATAATACATAATAAGTCCCTATTGTTTCTTCTTTCTTCATTTCTGCTCATAGGTTTTGTAATCATCAAATCTGTAATTCCCAACAAAACCTAACTAAATCTACTATAGTCATCAGTGACAATAAGGCAATATATCTTGTGATTGATACTCCTTACAGATGTTGGCCCAAATAAGTCCATATGCAACATTTGTAAGGGTTGGCTGATAGAGTTCACAAGCTTGGTCTTACAAGAAGCTTTGTGTTGCTTTCCTTTCTGACAAGCAACACAAGTATTGTCATTTTTAAAAAGCTTTGAAGGCAAACCTCTAACAAGGTTTCCCTTCACAAGTTTGTTCATAGTTTTAAAGTTTATATGACCAAGCCTCCTATGCTATAAATTAGACTCATCTATTGTAGCACTTTCCAAATACACAGTCAAAAATCCTGAAGGAACAACATTTTTAGATTTAAATCTGTAACATGTTGTTCTGTTTGGGACTTTAAGCTAAGTTTGACTTTCATCAAGTAGCTTAAAGTCAGGAGATAGAACAAGACATTCAGTCTCAGTGAAAAGAACACTGTTTTTCTTGTCACATATTTGTGAGACAGAGAAAAGATTAAACATAAGTTCCTTTACAATTATTACAATCTTCAAATCATAATTTCCCAGTCTAATTTTACCTTTTCTAGTAATTTTACTCCTTTAGGACGTCTGCAAATGCGCACAAATCCAACATCAACCATTGATAATATTAAGAAAGGACTTGTTTCCAGTCATATGCCTTAGAGCTTCACTGTCAAAAATTCCTTGATCCTGTAAATTATATTGTGGATTACCCATACACTCATAATGAACGGGGATTTAGTTTCTCTTAGGGACACACAAAGCCAATTAATGACCTTGCGTCTGCCTTGTAGTATAAAATAGTCAAATATTTTAAACTTGTATGATCACTGTCTTTGGAGGTATGTGTAATAACATTTCCTATTGGTCTCCCCTAATCCGCTATGTTGAGGACTTAAACAGCATTTTCCAACATTATTCCTTACAGCAGCCCTAACTACTTGCCTTTGGTCCAGAGTAGTAGTTACATTGTTAACCCCTAGTGTTTTAAATTTTTCTTTAAGATTATAGGTTTTAGCTAATTGAGTTTTGGTTTTAAAAGCCCTTATTACTGGTGAATGTGCTTTTAAAATAAGAATATGTTTTGGGTAAATGCTCTTTCACTTTTGATTTAAGGGTTAGCTGTTATTAATTAACAGGCCTCGTGGCAGAGTATAATTGATGTTGCTGCTCTTGGAGTGTTTATGCTTAGACTAGCCATTAACTGGTACTTGTCCTTAACTTTGTTGAAACTGTTATGGGACAAATTTCCTTTTCGGATGTGGGCGAGGTCAATTTATTATGGTGGTTCCCCTCTGAACATTGTTTCCATACTGGTTTCTAATTTCCCTATTGACTAGTAACCCATTCCCTTATTAGATAACACAGATTTTTCTTACATTTATTGTCATGAAAAATCAACAGTCTTTGATTTAAATTGTTTGATGAAACTCCACATACAAAACAAGCTTTCTTTATAAACTCAAAACCATTCCCTAGTTTCTGAGTCATCATCCCATTCAGTTTCTTCTATTACCCCTAGGACTTTGACTTTTCTTGGGATAATTACTTGCTTATGTGTGTTTTCCTTATTAACAGATTTCACATTCTCATCAGATTTGACAAAATTGATTTTTGTAAACTTTGGTTTTGTCTGATCAGTTTTAGGTCTAAACACACTATCATTATCACTATCAGTGTCCCAATCTTCAATGATAGGAGCACTAGGCCTAACAGTTTTAGGCTTTTCTATAATATCCTTACTAGTCTAGATTATAACTAGTTTAGTTTCACTGTACTTTAGTCTTATAGAAAGAATTCATCTAAACCCAGCAAAGGATTAGTCACGTCTTGAGGGCATGTAGGTTCCTAAAGTAGGGAGGGGTAACTGCCATGAAAAAAAACATTCACCTATTTTGAATCTTCATTTTACTGGATATCATCCACTCACTTTCATCTTACTATTAAACACATATTGAATCCACTTCACTCTCATTATTTGACTTATCATAACCAAGACAAGCTTTGTCTTTTTGCCACATTATTTGAACTATTTATCAGTTTAGTTATATTATTTGGTGATTCTTCAACTTTTTCTAGCTTAAGTTTCAAATCATCTTTCTCTTTTAAAGCTTCTTCTAACTGATTTTTAAGGTCTTTGATAGAAATATATTTCACTTGGACATCATACTTTAAAAATGCAATGTCTTCTTCATAAACAACTTCATTCTTTTCATGAACAACTATCCTGGCTTCTAATGATTCTAATCCCATTTTGATTAACCCTTTAATTTCTAGTTTAGATTTATTAAGTGCTACCGGTGTTTGATTCATACAGTTTTGAAGATTTTCATATGATTTTAAGCCAATCTTTAGAGCAAAGTATGTTCCTCAGCAAGGTCTGAACTTGATGAGCTTATATGACCTTGGGATGTATAAGCCAAATAGAGAAAAAGTTTGTGATGCCTCTTCAGCCTGAAAGCTCAATCATAACAACCTATCCCACTCTTGAAAACCAGGGCATTTGTAGTAGATGTATCCACTGGTGCATTCCTTCTTGGACCATCTCCATTTCTATTCTCCTGATTCCTTACGTGCCCCGCAATTCTCTAGAAAAGTGACCTCTCCTGTGGCAGTTGTAAACTATTCAACTTTTGTTCATTATCAAAAGCCAACCCAAGTTTCTTGCCGATGAGTTCGGTCATTCCTTCATGTCTTCTTTAAGAATCTTTTCACCCTCATGGTAAGCATGGCCACCTGCCATTTGAGATCCATCTCTTCAAGATCATCAGTATCGATCTGCTCTAAATCTTTATTGTCCAATTGTGGACTATTAGATTGATTAGCAAAGAAGGAAAACATGACATCATCAACATAAGTTATGGAAGAAGCTTGTCCCTGTGAACTAGTAGTAAAACTTCATGAGCAGTATTAACTGCTTCATTAGTACTGCTGGTGTTTTCTGAAGATACAAAAGCCACATTCTGAGAGTTTAAGCTTGAGCTTGATTGGCCTTTAATCTCATATTCTTATACAAATCATCCATGCTTAATGTGTCTAGATTAAATTTGTTTCTCATGATTAAAGCAATATTGTTCCAAGCTGATGGTAGACTTCTCAACAACTTTAGATTTGCATCTTCCTGAGAGATAACTTCACCATGAATTTCTAATTGGCTGATGAGTTTCTGAAACCTATCATAGGTTTTATCTAGTCCTTCAGATCTTGATGCAGCAAAATTCTCATATTGCTGCTTTAGAATGGTTTTCTGCATTTTCTTTGATTCTTTGTTGCCTCCAAACCTAGCCTTGATTGCTTCCCATAAGGTCTTTGCATCCTTGATTCCATGAAACTTTAATAGGTGCTCATCAGGAATGGCCAACAACATAGTGCTTTTTGCTTTCAATTCATTCTTTATTGCTAGCTTTTGTTTAGCAATTTTAGGTGGAATAGGACCTTCAGTACCAGCACTAGCTGATGCAATAGCAGGTGCATCACCATTCATAATAACCTCCCAAAGAGCATAATCAGTATGAGTAAGATATTGCTACATTCTCATGCTCTAGAGATCATAGTCTCCAGTTTTGAGTACTGGAAGTGTTAGTTCAGACATTGTTTGGGTAGTTTCTGATTGTGACTCAATCTTCTCTTTGAATATGAGATCTTGTATAGATGTAGTTTTCTTCTTATTCAAAGTTTCTCAACAAGCTCTGATACCACTTGTTGATCCTTTTTAAATAGATCTTACTTAGCTTGTTAAAGCTTAGTTGTGTTGGATAGATCCAAAACAACTATAGTAGAAACTAAGATTGAGAATATCACAAACTATGCGAAAACTAGTTTGCAATACTAAGAAGAACAATAAAACAGTAAACAAACTTTTACTAAACTTTCAGTCTCAATATAAAATGATCACTCTGAATAGTAATAGGGTTACAAAATAACATTGAAGCTACAAATATCAAAGATGTACTACTAACATTATTCCTTAGGACCTCCTTTTATACACCAAGGAGTCCTATAAGGCTTACAATACTTTCCTAACTCATCATGATCTTTTCTATAAACAAACGTAATCTCCTAAACAAATAAGTTATACATATCTTCTTTACAAATAACTAATACTTATCTTCGTAAGTATTCTTGTTCTCCAATTAATCTTTGATCTCATCTTTGTCAGCATAATCCTTCCAGCAGTAATAATCACTCAACAGTTGTAACTGAGCACAAACAGTATTAACCACTTGGAAGTTTACTCTAGCAGTATTAACATACACTAGCAGTACTAACTTTTGTACTAGTAGTAGTAACTACTTAGTATATTTTCAGTCTTCATCTCTGAGAGCACTAAGTTATGCTTGACAACACTAATATATACCTGAGCAGTAGTAACTCTAAGAATCATCTTGAAGTCTTTTAATCCCAACATGAGCCTTCTCTTCAGCAGTTGTATGAGGCATTACTTTCTCAACACCCTCCACAACTGTTGTTTTTGGTGTAGTGTTTCCATTTTCTATGACTTCCTAAAGTGCATAGTCTATCATCTGGATGTATTGTTCAATCCTCATCCTCCATAACTCAAACTCACCCGGTTTGAGCATGAGAACTTTGGTTGCAGCCACCATGTGTGCATAATCTTGATCCATGTCTTCTAGCAAAGTTTCTCAAATCAACAAGCTCTGATACCACTTGTTCTCCTAGTTGTAGGATACCTCTTGTTGGATCTCACTTCAATAGATCGAATTCCTTAAGCTTGTTTAAGGTTTAGTTATATTAGATAAATCTAACACAACTATAGTAGAAACTTTTTTAAGTGTATTAAAGATTATGCGGAATCTAATCTTTAATATTAGAAGAATTCTTAATGAAACAGTAACAGAAGATCACAATTCAACAAACAATAAAAGGTCCAATATTATTAAGAATAATACGAATACTCTCCTAGTATTAGGGTTACAAAACCTTAAAGCTATGAATAACACTTATAAAATTGTAAACAACATATTAATCTCTATACCCTAGGACCTCCTTTTATACACCAAGGAGTCCTAGTCGATTTACAATATATTCCTAAGACTTAGAATATTCTCTATGATCTATTCTATAAATAACTAATACTTATCACATAAATAATCTTGATCTCCAAACAATCTTTATCCTTTCTTCTGTCTTTATCTTTTCTCTGACAGTAGAAACTCTTTCAGCAGTCTTAATCTTTGAGCAGTAGTAACTTATACACCAGCAGCATTAACTGAGCATAAGCAGTAGTAACTACTTAGAATATTTTTTTCAATCTTCACCAGCAGTACTAACGTTACACTAGCAGTACTAACTTTATACTAGAAGTACTAACTTTATACTAGTAGTACTAATATATACTAACAGTAGTAACTGTGAACTAGCAATACTAACTTTATAATAGCAGCACTAACTACTTAGCATATTTTTCATTAATGTTAATAAACAACACTAACTTTAGCTTTGCAGCAGTAACACAAACCTGAGCAGCAGTAACTCTAAGATCATCAAGAAGCCTTTTAATCCCAACACACTATTCGATCGTACTTTAAGGTATAATAATTAAGCGACATAAATTATAGGTCGCCGTTGAGTTCGTTGTTGAGACATCTTTGGATTGTCACAGTTATTTTGATCTTCTGCTTAGAGCAAGGTGAGTTCATAGCCTCGCTTCTGAACTATTTTAAATGTTTTAAAACTCGCGAGGGGGATACACGTTGTTTTGAAAAGTGAACGCAATGTGTTTTGATACGTGATATGATTTCATTCCATACTATGAGTTTATTTCTTTTGCTGTGTACTCGTTAATTACCGAGGAGGTAAACGCTGAATGCATTAAATATATCTATTGGGTTTGACAACCCTGTCCGGGGTCTGGATCCAATGGTGAAAACCCTATCAAACGGACATTTTGTATTGAGACTAGGGGTAGTGGCATACTTCCCGTTCGCTTATTTTATCTTAAATGATAAATGTGTTAAGGTTCGGTACACGGGCTCATGTTAGTGGAAATCATGATATAACTTGCCCTGCAAGAGATCACTTGAAACAAGATCTAAGTATGTTAGTGATCAAGAGTTTTAGTGAGAGAAAGAAGTTTTAGAGAGAGAAAGAAGAGACAGAAAAATTTCGTGCAAAGAGGAATGATTTTCAGCAAGGGGTGGACCAGTATTTATAGACAAGAAAAGCCAACGGTAACTAGTGGCGGTCCCGACGGTCCTATATATATAAGGGGGCCGCCAGGCCTATAAGGGGGCCACCAGTAGACTCCGCTCCTGTTTTTGTCTTTTTGTGGGGAATGTTGTATCTGGTATAGAAGCTTCTGTTTTGGGGGAAAAAAATTAAATTTCAAATTTTAAGTTTTTAATAAAAAATTTCTTTTAATTAGAAAATATTTTGTATAATTAATTTTGTGAAAATCTTTTATAAAAATGTAAAGGATGAGAGAAAAATATTTGCTGTTCAATAATCATGTTATGATTTGTTTGTTCTACTTAAGTGATTACTAATCTTAAAAATGGAATTTTATGATTAATAATTTGTAAACGTTTAATTTTATCGTAAATGTTTTTACATTTTGTTATTATCAAAACGTTGAGAGGTCGAAAAATATAAATAACGTTTTTAGCCATTATTTGTATTAAAAGATTACTTATCTCGAGGCGGCATTTCATTCTTAAGATTAAGGCGATACTTCTTCCTTTACCTAGACGTGGAATGCTGTCACAATTAAATGCTTCCCTCATTAAGCATCCTAATTTGCATGATTTAATTATCATAGGGTTAAAGCAATGGTGATCTTGTTAAATCGTAGCTCATAGAGACTTTACCCACTTACTGCTTAACGGCTCTTTATATACAAGTAGTCCACTAACCAAGTCTTTGCCAATTAATCGAGAATGTACTCGTTGATCCATGGGTACCTTGTGGTCTAGCTCAAGTACAATCTTATGGGCAAATATAGGTCGTTACTTGTGATCCTATTGGTCTAGATGTATAAATCACTATATGAAGAGTTGATGTTGTCCTTGTGTGGTTGATAAATTATGATTCAGTTTAAATTTATATTTTGCAGACTTAATATAAAAACAATACTTTAACGGGCAGTGTACCCGGTCGATGAGAGTTTCGTGGTAAGTAGGGTGTCAATCACTAAGAGCGAGGAACACTTTCAATTTATTAATACTTTTATTTTTCTAATCTAAGTTAGTCTAATCTATGCTAAACCAATGTTAATCTACGTTACTCCAGAATCTAATGGATTAAGGGGGTTTTTCAGTCTGAAGGACTAGCTAGGGCTTAATGGTGACTAAAAACTAATTCTGACTACTAAAAACAAATGCAAGAATTAACAGAAGTATAAAAGAGCGGTTAGCTAAATTATAAGAAAACTGTATTAACCATTATTAATCCAATCAGAACATTGGTTTGTTTATTAGAGCACTGGATACTTTATCCTCGAAATGACATATCCTTTCTTAAACTTAGGTGTTACTTTTCCTAAGACTATGACTGTAGAATCCTGTCACAATTTATAAGCCTCCACTTAAAGATCTTAGTTGCTGATATAATCCTATCTTTAAGGATTAAGGCAATGGTGATCTTGTTAAACCCTAGCTCATAGAGACTTTACCCACTTACTGCTTAATGGCAATTCATACACTAGTAGTCCACTAACCAAGTCTTTACCAATTGATTAGAACGTACTCGTTGATACCAAGGTCACCTTATGGCCCAACTAAGCTCACAATCTAAGGGTGAAGATAGGTCGTTAATTGTGATCCTATTGGTCTAGATGTATAAATCACTATATGGAGAGCTATCCCTACATCTAGATTACTTGGTCTGTATCACTAGATCCAGTTGAATGATAGGTCAGACAAAAGTAGTAAACTAAGTATAAATGATAAACATAAACACGCAATTCAACGATAATAAGAAATCGAGATTAAACAACCAAACATTAGATCTTTATAACAATGGCTTATACCCAAAAGGTTTTAGCTTCAAACGGTCTCAATATTAGTAATAATAATTTAGCCAAGGTAAACTAACTGAGTTAACGAATGATACCAAAAACTGAACGATTACAAGAGTATAAGAAATTACATGTTGTCTCTTATGGAATTAATTGCGTTGCCCGACCTCTTCTTCTCTTTTTCTCCTCTAAAAATTGACTTTTGTGGTTTAGGTATCGAGAATATGATTTAGCACACCTAAAACTTATTTTTGAGTTTTCTATTTTAGGTTTGAAGTGGTTATGATGGCATATCCTACATCTTGATATGGCGTATTGGGGTTTTTGGAGTAGGGACACGTTTGATATCTTCTAGATTATTTTATTCCCATATAGCATTGAATAGGGTATTGCTTCTTGTATACTGAGTATTGTCTTGTTTCCTTTTTTGTGGTTTGATTGTATGGTATATTTAAGATGATTCAAGTTTTAAATTTATATTTTGCCGACTAAACTAAAAACAACACTTTAACGGGCAGTGTACCCGATCGGTAGTAGTTTTGTGGTAAGTAGGGTGTCAAACACTTGAAGCGAGGTTAAATCTATCAATTTAATTAATATCTTGGTTTTCTAATCTATGTTAATTCTACTCTATTCTAAACCTATGTTAAACCTATGTCAGTCTAAATCCTAATTCTAACGGGAAAAGGAAGGTTTTTAGCCTGAGAGACTGGCACGATTTGGTTGGTGACTACAATCAATTCAAGGCACTTTAACCCACGCAAGCTAATTAACAAAAGATAAAAGAGCGGTCTAACCTTATATGAGAAAACTGTATTAACCATTATTAATCCGATTAGAAAGTTGGTTTGTTTATTAAGTGCAATGATTTCTTCTCTCGAGGCGGCATATCATTCTTAAGACTTAGGCGTTACATCATCCTAAGACCTAGACACAATAATTCTGTCACAATTAAAGTATTCATATAAAGCATCATATTTGCTGATTATAATCTATCTTAGGGATTAAAGCAATCGTGATCTTGTTAAACCCTAGCTCATGGAGACTTTACCCACTTACCGCTTAATGGCAATTTTATACACTAGTAGTCCACTTGTCCAAGTATCCAATGGAATCAGAATGTTACTTGTTGAATTATCTAGGTCACATACTAGTCAACACGATCAATAAACCATTGGCAATATCTAATTAACTAGTTAAGCCCGAAGCGTATCCTAGACACGGACTTAGAAGGACAATATTTGTGTAACTATTATACTAGATGTATAAATTACTATATGGAAAGCTATCCCGTTAGGCGTGGCGGCGGTGTTGTAAAGATGGTGACAATTTCCGCCTCGACGTGGAATTTTATGCATCCCGTAGCCGTAGATTGGGACCTCGGGCGCGTATCGATGAGATTCCTTGACTTCTAATAATGCATTGTAATGGGCAGATGGTGATCTGATCACCATAAAATTCATCCAGGCTTGTTGTGGAGTGCTCCTTATTGCCAACCATAACCGGTAATCGTAGTTGCCCCATGGGCCATATCTTTTCTCCCGTGAAGCCAGTCAACGACGTCGTGGCCGGGTTTAACTGACTTTTTACTTCGGGCAGGGCGCAGTCTTTGGAAGCGAAAGTTCTTACAGTATGGTCTGCAGATTGCCTCCCCCTCAATGTACATATGCTGTGGATGTCGGTGACCCCTGCATTATCTCGATGGTAAAGATGGCTCCACCACTGTGTTTGTCCGCAGTTAAAGTGGAAAAGAGATGCCACTTCCATGCGAAAATTTTTGACTGTTAGACTTTTATTGCTTAGTTTTTCGCTACCATGACTAGCACCATATAGAGGTGTCAGCCATGTCTCTAGGTTGCGTCTTTCTTGCCTCCGCTCCTTTGTTTATCTTTCCCCTTACCTTGATGAGTTCTTCACCAGGATCCAAACTGCCTCCTTGACCAATTTTGTCAATTATGCAGGCGCAGTTGACGCACTCATTGTAAGTCTTGCTCTTCTGCCTCAGATACTCACGTTACTCCATTCCCACGCTTGCTCCTCCGAGTGCCATTGGTAGTTGGTATTGGGAAAGTTTGAACCTTCTTGATGCGAGAAATCATATCTTTTGGGGTCATTGTCAGTAGGAGTGAACTTGTCGTTCCCAATAAAACCGCCCGCCCCTCTGACCGCCGGTAGCTGTTGTTGGCGGAAACTGCTACTTTACTCTGGTCATATTGAATGTCTCCTGGACTGTTCCTTGACCTGTTTTTGAGTAGCCTTTTCTAGCTGTCCGCGGGCGGCGCTTTCTCCTTGATATGAAGGACCTTGTGCGGTTTCATCAATTCATACAAAGGTTTGGGGAACCCCAATCATTCACCCTTTTTAAAGTTTCTGGTTATTTATTCCATTCATAAACCGCTTGAGATCTTGAATAAATTTCGGGCAAGACGCCTTGACTGTAATCATTATCGTCCTTATAGCGTTCTTCGTAGGCGCATGTAAGACTCCCCTTGGCGTTTTTCACCTGGCAAGCTCGACAGGGTTCTTGGCACACTTCTTCCTTTGAGTAAAATTTAAGCGGAATGCCCTTCGCAACTCTTCAAACCCATCAATGCTTCTGCGTGGTAGTTTGCTGAACCAGTTCCGCGCGTTTCCTACAAACGAGAATTGACCATGTGCACCACCAACGGTTTGTGGCCAGTTTTCAATAGTTGCCGGCCGATCGAAGATGTTTGATGGTCGTCAGGATCACCTGTCCCATCATAAGTTTTTTACGTTAGCGGGCATCCGCCTTTTCTATCCACCGGAGAAATCGCTAATACTGCCGCGTAAAATGCGTCGAACCTTTGACGACGCCATGGACGGGACATATCTTCGTCTTTGTACTTCACGGTATTTGTTCTTGGATTTCCAGTGTCCCGTTTCCGCGTCCTCGTTGTCCGAGGAGTCTTCTGAGGATGAGCTTACACTTCTGCGGCGCTTGCGCCGACTGTCCTCGGAGTCTGAACTTGGAGTGACCTCAGCTCGGGAGCGCCATTGTCAAGCCAGCTGTGGACATCGCACTTGCCCAGCCGATCACGGACGCTGATGCGCCGTCATTGTTTTCATCGAAGTGCTCCAAGTTCTGCAAGTAGCCTAGTTGAGTACCCAAACTTTCTTTCCGATCCTACCGAATACTGGAGTCGAACGTTTATCCTTTCCGCGTCTTTCCTTGGTGGGCGTTTGGAGATACTTCGTCCTCCGGACCGCGAAGTTAAGTCGGGCCTGCAGGCTCTGGCTTGATCTCTTTCTTTGTTTCCCTCTTGCATGAGGGCGACCAAAGTCACTAGTTTTGAGATATACGAAATCAATCGGTGCAGTTCAGTCCCGACCCCTTCCATTGTGAGGTTTGTCCGCGCCCGAACTCGGGACCTTGTTTTTCGATGGTGTGGGGTGGTGGTGCCGGTGGTATTCGTCCCCCTGCACATTTGGGGAGGGAGTGGGGAAAGCAGCACGAGTATACCTTTCGAGCATGTGATTGGTGCGGTTGTCACCGGGGGCGGTCCCCATGCTGTGAAAGACCAATCAAAAGGCGTTGCGCTTCCAGAGGCCTGCTTAGAGATCTGTCTAGAGGCTTGGTCGCTCTTTCTTCGCCTGCGGAGTCCGCTAGGTAAAGTTTCCTTGCTTTGTCATTCTAGGTTTTGGCAGTGTTCTTAGTGTTGGGTCCCATGGATGGCGCCACATTCGGTTGATACAAAATTTGGACGATCCTTGATTCAGGGTCCGAATAAGGTGTAATACGATCTTTAAGGCCGTGTTCCCCTGTATCATTAATCTTGATGTATGAGACCTGCGCACTAAGAAAACAAAGCACCGTTAGGCTTACCGTGGGATTGTCTCCCACGATTATCCTCCGGCGTGAGAGTAAGTAATCGGTTTAGGTTTTAGTAGAAAGTTAGGGTTATGAGGGCATACCTTAGATGAGAGCCGAGGTGCTCTTTATATACTCAACGCAAATCCCAATGGGCTTTGGTCCCATTAATTAGGTTAGTACCCGGGAGGCCCCACCGTAATTTAGTAACTAGTGGGCCCACGCTCAAGATTAGTGACTTGTCTCGTTTAAACGTGTGGTTATAGATAACCTGCGCACAGGTGCGTAGTTTGAGAGACTCCATGGGCCTAAATCCTCTTCGTGATCGCCCATAAGTCACTGGATGCTTGCCCAATAGGCAGTACCAATTCGCCTTGGAAACCCGTATTGAGTCGCTTATGGCCCATTCATCATGGGCCTGGGTATAAGTACTATTCGCGGGTCGGGTTCATGACCCGAGGTTGGACTATACGACATCATCTTAAGTCTAGATTTCCCCATTCTAATTTTACCTTTTCTAGTAATTTACCTCCTTAGACTTCCAACAAATGCTCCAAATCCAACCATTAACGTCTCTTGATAATCTATAAGAAATGACTTTGTTCCGTCATATGCCAAGAGCCAACCATATTCTATTAAAAATCCTTGATCCTGTAAAGATATATTGTGGATTACCAATGTACTCAAAATGAGAAAAATAGTTTCTCTTGGGGGGACCCCAAGCCATTACTAGACTTTGAGCTTGCCTAGAGATCAACATAGTCAAAATCATTTTAAACATTTATGATCTACTGGTCTTGAGTATGGTCAATAACATTTCTTGTTGGTCCCTCCAAACGAGCATAGCTGAGGACTATAGCATTTCCCCCCATATCCACACTTACACTAACTACCTGCTTTTGGCCCAGCATAGTTACATTGTTAACCCTTACATTTAAACCTTGTCATTAAGAATATAGGTTTTAGCTTTGATTTTTGGTTAAAAGCCTTTCTTACTGTGATTCTATAAAATAAGAATATGTTTTGGTAATGCCATCATTAACTTTTAGAATTAGGGCACAAGTAAAACAAAAGGCTTGGCAGTAACTAATTGATTGCTTGCAAGCACTTGGAAGATTTTATATGCTTATCAGCATTACTGGTACTTGTCCTATCTACTTTGTTGCAGACTGCTGTTGGAACCAAAATTTCTTTTAGGATCGTGGGTGAGTTAATTTATTTTGGTGGTTCACCCTCTAAAACATTGTTCCATACAGGTCGAATTCCTTGACTAGTAACCCTTCCCCTTCTATTCATACACGATGATTTTTTTCTACCATTTTATTTAGTCATGAAAATCACAGTCTTTGAATTAAAAATGATGAACACTCCCAAATATAAAACAAGCTTTCTTTATGAACTCAAAACCATTTCTAAGTTTCTGATTCATCATTCCATTCCAGTTTCTTCTATTACCCTTAGGAGTTGACTTTTTCCCTGGATACTCTACTTCTTATGTGTGTTTTCCTATTAACAGATTTTCACATTCTCAGAACAAGATTTGACAAAATTGATTTTGTAAACTTTGGTTTGTCTAGTCAGTTTTAGCTCTAAACACACTATCATTATCACTATCATGTCCCAATCTTCAATGATAGGAGCACTAGGCCAAAAAGTTTTAGTCTTTTCTACAATATCCTTACTAGTCTTAGATATACTAGTTTCAGTTTCACTCACTTTAGTCTTATAGACAGAATCATCTAACCCAGCAAAGGATAATTCAGGTCTTGAGGGCATATAGTTCCCAGTGTAAGAAGGGGGAAATGCATGAAACCCTTTACCTTTTTTAAATCTATCATTTACAGGACTATTTTATACATTACTTTCTCTACTGTTAAACACACTATGAACCACTTCACTCTCATTTATTTGACTGACATAACCCAAGACCGACTTTGTCTTTAGTACTTAATTTGACTATAATTATTAGTTTAGTTATATTCTTTGATGATTCATCAAAATTATTTCTAGTTTATGTTTCAAATCATCTTTTCTCTTTTAAAAGCTTCTTCTAACTGATTTTTAAGGTCGTTGATAGAGACTTCTCCAAGTACATTTTTGACAATATGGTGAAGAACTTGGAGGGTGGGGTAAAATTTCTTATGTATCCAAGGTTTGTGCAAATCTTCCTGGACAAACAAGTTGAAGGAATTTCCAGACATAAAGGAATTTATGTTATACCTTCCCACACCAAGAAGGTGTTTGCTAACATGAAGAGACTAGGAAAGGGTTTTTTTGGAAAGGTCACACCTCTATTTGAAACAATGATGGTTCAAGCTACTAAAGACATGGGTGAATTTATGTTATACCTTCCCACACCAAGAAGGTGTTTGCTAACATGAAGAAACCAGGAAAGGATTTTTCTGGAAAGGTCACACCTCTATTTGAAACAATGATGGTTCAAGCTACTAAAGACATGGGTGAAGATTCAGCTGCTCCTACTGATTCTCATTCCACACCCATTCATACTCAACCATCTTCATCTAAACCTTAAAAGAAAAAGTCAAGAAGGAAACAGAGGAAGGATAGTGGTCCAACAGAGCCTATCCCTAATGAGGCTATCAATGAGGAGTATGTAGCTACCCCTTCCTATGATCCACCTCAAAGTGGTGATGATAGAATGTAACTTACTGAATTGATGAATCTTTGTACCCAATTACAATCAAGAGTTCTTGCTCTGGAGACTACAAAATCTAATCAAGCTTTAGAGATTGAGAGCTTGAAAAGAAGAGTAAAGAGTTTGGAAAAGAGAAGGAAGTCAAGAACACCAGGGTTCAAGAGATTAAGGAAGGTTGGTTCAGCTAGCAGGGTAGAATCCTCTAATGATGTTAGTTTGGGTACTTAGGAGGATGCATCCAAACAGAGGATGAAAATTGCTGATCTTGATGTTGATGCAGAAGTGACTTTAGTGGATGAGACTCAAGAGATGAATGATGACAACCTGATGTTTGATATAGGTGTTTGAGGAGCAGGAAAAAGAAGTTTCTGAAAAGGAAGTTAGTGCTGCTGATCCAGTTACTACTGCTGGTGAAGTAGTTACTACTGCTAATGTTGAAGTTACTACTGCCAATGCTCTAACAACAACTATTGATGAGTTGACTCTGGCTCAGACTCTAATAGAAATCAAAGCAGCTAAACCCAAAGCTGTTACATCTGCTGCTACAACAACTACAACTACAAGACCCAAGGCTAGAGGGGTTGTAGTTCAAGAGCTAAGTGAATTCAAAACAACATCATCACCTTCACAAGCATCACAACTTCCACAGGCTAAAGACAAAGTCAAGGCAAAAATGGTTGAACTTGAAAACCCTTTGAAGAAGAAAGATCAAATTGTAATGGATGAAAAAGTTGCTAGAAATCTTGAAGCTCAACTACAAGCTAAATTGGAAGAAGAAGAGAGGCTTTCAAGACTAAAGGAAGAAGAAGCCAATATAGCTTTACTTGAATCATGGGATAACACACAAGCTATGATGGATGCTGACTTTCAATTGGCTCAACAAATGCAAACAGAAGAACAAGAACAATTGAGTATTGAAGAAAAGTCAAGATTGTTTGTAGAACTCTTGGAAAAGAGAAAGAAACACTTTGCAGCATTAAGAGCTCAAGAGAAAAGGAGCAAGCCACCAACTAAGGCACAAAAGAGAAATACAATGTCTACCTATTTGAAGAACATGGCTGGATACAAACACAATCAGCTGAAGAGCAAAAGTTATGATGAGATCCATGAGATGTTTGATAAAGAGATGAAAAGGGTAAACACTTTTGTAGACATGAATACAGAGTTGGTAAAAAGCAGTGAGACAAGAACAGAAGGAAATTCTAAAAGAGCAGGAGATGAGCTTGAATCTGATAAATCAAAGAAGTAGAAGATAGATGAGCATGTATAAGCTAAAAAAGATAATGATCAAGAGGAGGCAGAGATGAAAAAGCACATTGAGATAGTTAAAGATGATGAGGTAGCAATTGATGTTATACCTCTAGCCACCAAACCTCCAGTGATTGTTAAATACAAGATTGTGAAAGAAGGAAAGTTTGTATACTTTCAATTGATAAGAGCTGATGGAAGTTCAAAAAGATACTTATCAATGATTAAAATGCTTTAGAACATTGATAGAGAAGACTTGGAGACCCTCTGGAAGTTGGTTAAAGCTAAACATGGGAATACAAGGCTAGAGGATGAATATGAAAGAGTGTTATGGGGTGATATGAAGGTAATGTTTGAACCTGACATAAAAAGTGAAGTATGGCGAAATCTACAAGGGTACAAAGTGACTGTATGGAAGCTATTTAATAACCGTGGAGTGCACTTTGTGAGGTTTAAAAATCTACATATTTTTATGTTGGTTGAGAAAAGATATCCCTTTACACCAATAATACTCTCAAACATGCTGAACAAAAAGCTTCAAGCTGACCATTAGAATGATATGTGTTATCAACTACTCAAGCTCATGACAAAGCAGGAAAAGGGTCTATGAAGTGTTTGAATGCATCCTCCTGGTGATGGTGAAGACTTTTAATGAAACTTGAAGATTCAGATGATGAACATCAAGTTTAGGGGAGGATTATTGGGTTTAAAATACTTCAACATATTCTTAGAGTTACTACTGCTCAGGTATATATTAGTGCTGTCAAGCATAACTTAGTGCTACTGGTAATACTAATGAAAATTATGTTAAGTAGTTAGTACTGATAGTGTAACCTGATAGGATCTTTTAGCTCAAGATTGTTTAGATCTTATATTTAGGATTATGATAACAAAGACAACATATATGCACAGCGGAATTAAACAAAGAACAATGTGATCATCAACAAGATTTTACCATATGATTCCACCAC
>BQNB010074244.1:2155-31856 GCA_026074375.1 Tanacetum coccineum | reverse complement strand
CATTGCTCTCGCGTGATTTCGTCCCTTGGTGTATTTATGTCATATATAGATAGGTTTTAAGGGATGAGCTCGCGCGTGACCACATGACTTCAAAATATAACCACCAATGTATCCTTCGCACCTCGTGCTTAATGACCTCCTGAAAAACATTGCATTTAAAAACGTCAACATAAAGTTGGTGAATTTCATAGGTTTATGTAAATGTATATGCAGGACCGCAAGACTTTCCCAGTGATAATGCAACAGATGCAGACATCACAAAATGTAATTACGTTTACCTAAGCTCATGACACCGAAGCTCGACATAATTGAATACAATATATAAATATTGCCTACATTGCCCGTGATGATGTTCAACCCGTAACATCCAGTATCCGACATGATATACGTTCGTTTCCAGTGATAGCTAGTCACCCGAACGGGGAGGTCAATCCCAAATAGATCTATCTATAATCATTCGCGCTCACATTCCAGTAATTGACAGTTCATGATTCATGGGCATAGTGGGTTATCGCTACTTAGGCAAAACGTAATCATGATAAAATGTACACTTGCGTCCAATTTGTAAAACATGCATATGTTTCTCACCCCAAAAACTTGTAATTTAATAATTGTAAAACATGGGGCTATGAACTCACCTTGAGTGAGTAAACTGATAACAAAATATCCCAAGTAAAAACGCGTCACGCTAACGCCCGAATGCAACCTAGTTAATATAGGTCGAATCAGTATTCAAGTACGTTGTCTAACAACAACTGTATATAATCCTATATAGTTATCATCGTACTATCGTTCGGGCTATCATAATTTAAGAGGTCATGACATGACGTACGAGGAGTTAGGACACTTTAAATCGTAAATCCAACAACTCGTCAATACGCCATCCGAAGAAGCCTCATTATGAAATTCCCTAGTAATATAGCACTTCGATAACTAATAACATATATATTCTATATAGCTATATCACCATCTAATCGTTTACGTGAAATCGTATTTATAAAGTAAAAACATTTATAATTACGCCTTTAGCAAAAATGACATAACTTTATCGTTTTAAGCCCGTTTCTCATGTTTCTTACGCCCATGCTTTCGTATTAAGATGAGTGATCATAAAATCACATTTTTAGGTTTTTGAGATTCTGTGATGAATAGTGTTTTACTGTTCATAACAGCTATAAAATCATTTTTATACTTTTAATTAACGTAAAACCCGTTTTAGTCGTATCTTATTCGTTATAGCTCCGTTTTTAGCGATTCTTTCGAACACGTTCTCGTAATTGAAAGTTTTATCATATTATTGATGTTTACAAAGTATAAGTTTCTGCCATGAATAGTAACTTTTTATAAAATTTGTTTTATAAAGTATTTAGCGTCGTAAACTCGTAACTAGTGTATCTTCTTCGTTATTAATCCGTTTTCCGAGTTTCTTATCTTTTTGGAATCCTCATGAGATGTACTATATTTATAAAACATAATATGAATTCTTTCAAAATGGAACCAAAATAGAAAGTTTGAGGTTTTGTGATTTTGTGATTTAGACATGTTTTAAGCTTGATTTTTGTACCATTAAGATTCAACACCTTATTACAACTACTTCACAACATTTCTATCTTATGTTTTACATATATAAACTCCATTAGATCATACTTTACTCAAGTGTGTTCAAGATAACAAGTTTAACTACCATTTTCGCTTGTAACTTATAAGTTAACTTTAGAAACCCTAATTTGCTCATAAACATGTTTATACTTAAACAACATGTTAAAATACTTATACATCCCTTCTAACATCATATTAGCATCCATGTGACTTAGCTAAATATAACATATGAACACATAAAATCTTAGTTATGAAATGATTAAGCTTTTAAATAACCTTGTGTGGATGAGTAGAGAAAATAATAACAATCACAATCAACCCTCGGATTAACACTCTTTTGGCTTTGAAAAACTAGGATGAAAACCCTAATTTTCCCAAGAAACCCTTATCTTCCTTTTCTTGCTTCCTTCTTTGCAAATGGTTAACCAATGCTTGCAAACACCTTAGAAGGTCTTAGGAATGATGTGTGTATGGTTGTATGGTGATATAAAATCAAAGTATGGATTATGTTTGGAGGGGGTTTTGAGCCGTGGGCTATAGAGAGAACAAAGGAAGAGTTTTTGTGATTTCTTTGTTAAGGAATGAAGTAAATGAGTTTTCTACTTCATGTGCATGCATATTTATACTACTAATGAGATATTATGAAGATATTTGATGTCTAGTGGATGTATTCAAGGTGGAAGGACTAGGAAAGAAAAGTGGAACTTACCTTGGATAAGTTTGGCCTAGTCATAGATCAAGTTGATGCACATCATTATGAAGATATTTGTGATGGTTCCTTGGTCCAATCTTATCCTCCTAGTCATACATACACGAAATTATTCTGTGTAATAAGTTAGGATAGGTTTTGATCTTTATATACATGAATAACCTTGCATTATATTTAGTAAATGTAGGATAGACTTAATAAAATGTATAACTTGCACATGGTAGAGGTTGATTTGAATTCTTTCATGAAGAAATATATAAAATGTGCTAAATCCTTGAAAGTTTAAATAAACTTTAAGTATAGAGTATAATTTTTGGGTATTTGAATGAAGCCGTAGATAAGTTAACGTGCTTCCGGGAAGGCCTAACGTATTTTATCGTGAAACGTAAATACTTAAACGTAACCAATAAAAATAAAATGTGGCAATATGAAATAATTATCCTCTAAATAATCAAATAACCCCTTGCTTGAAGTAAACGAGATTATTTAAATGTTTAATTTTGCCTCTTTACATTGTATGATCAATTTTTAGTTTATAATTGCGATTTAGCTTGAACATTTACATTTAAAAAGCAAACGCGTAAAACCCTAAAATAATTAGGATTACATAATGTCGTACAATGACCTAAAACACGAGGTGTTATATTCTCTCTCTATAAAATATCTCACCATGTGTTTCTCTCTCTAGAAACTAGCCAAATCCAAGAATCATCATCCGGGCTGTGAAATATGATATCCTACAGGAACAACAAATGTCACATGAATCTGATGATGATATGGAATATGATCCATCTGATGTCGAATTTACTGAATGGTTAGCTTCAAAAATTTTTAACTACAAGACAATGGATCATTATACAATGAAAGCATTATGGATTTATTGGGCTAGAGGAGATGATGAAGTTGAAATCACTGACGAAGAGTCCTCTGATTCTGAAGATGAAGATGAAGTTGCTAAAATTTTTAGGATCAAGACTAATGTATTTGACTTTGAGACACCTTTGTGTAGGGCCTTCAAGAAGTTTAATTATCTTTTACAAATCAATCTAGATTTACTTACTAAAGACATTGAGGGATTTAAGACTTACGAAGATTATAAGGATGATTGGATTTACAAATGGAACAAAGATGTGCCATGGGTGCATGAAAAACCATGGACGGATAATAGAGCATGGAAAGAACCCGCTCTAGTTAAACATTATTGTGAGCCTTTTAATTATAAAAATGGATGTTTGGAATGGCCAACCCGTAGCTGGAGGAACGATGGATATTATAATGGAGGAAACTTACCTGGAGCTTACATAGTAGGAAACACACTCCGTTATCAAGATTTTGAATGGTACGAAGCTTTGAAAGATGGCAAACTTAAAGAAGAAGCTTTAAAGAATAAAGCCATCATGGAAGGAATAATCAAAGACGAAGATAATGAGTCAAGTAATGAAGGTTGGAGGACATGAAACGTCTATGAGAATACCAACCATGGTCATGAAAAAAGAGAATATGAGATGGAACATGAAGACAAAGAAAGACATGAATTGTTTAATAATCATGAGCGACCGGTTTGCAATATAAGAACATTCGAGATGATTAAGTATTCATTCGGACAAGACGAAGAGTATGTTTCCGTAAAAGAAAATGAATACGATGATTTGACGAGTACAGGCGAAGATGCATGCCGAACATACCAAGAGATCTTTCATATGATGGACGAAGGATGGATTGTAACAAGAGCCGAATAAAAGAAGCTGGAAGGAAAAAGTCTAACTTAAAGACTAGCTGAAACAAAAGTGCTTTCCGAAAGACAACCCGGATTGTTATTTATTTTTATCAAGTCTGTCGTTCCAGACATCAATACGGCGTATCAGCTCCATACCATACGGCATATTGAATGTCTGGACATTATCAGTCCTTTACTTTTATGCACTTTAAAACATTATTGTCAGTTCTGTCTATACGGCGTATTCATGTACATGATACGGCGTATTTAGTAAACTGACATGTATTTAGATACTTTTTTACAAGTTTCTCTATACGGCGTATTCTAGGTTATGGATACGGCGTATTGGTCTACTATACAGTTTGTTTAGTTTAATTATAATTAACCCTAGGCACCGAGATAGGATTTTGCATGTTTTTCCTAAATTTTGCACAGGACCTCACTGCAAAGAAATCGACGAAGTTGGTGAAGTATCGATCATCTGGAATCCTCTGTGTGTTGTAGTCATGCTGGAATTCAGAAGCATTTACAACATACATTCTTGCTCATAAACTCAACTTGGAGAATCTACCGAGTAAACTATCAGGGGAGTTTCTCATTCTAATTCTTTTAATTCCCGTTTTTAATGTTTTATCTATACAACGAGGATGTTGTATAATTCAAGTGGGGGGTGGGAATTAGAATGCATACTTGTCCTATTTTTTACATTAAAATGCATAATTATCTCAAATTAAAAAAAATTCGATGCAAGAACTTTGTGAAATTACTTGTTAACTCCAGCCCGCACTATAATAACGTCCTTATTAGATATCAGTGAGGATTTAACCTTAATATGTTTTTCCAAATGTTTACCCAGATTCCACAAAATATGAGTGTGCCGATGATGTTGTAGACTTTAGAACTTGGCTTGGTATATCTATTCGAGACGACAATAATGAGTACTATGGATTTAGATGGAGTAACTTGTTTAAATTGATAAATTTCTAGGATTACACCTGATGTGCTATCGTGTAGGGTCAATTTATTAATTACCAAGTTTTAAATTTATATTTAGCCGACTTATCCTAAAACAAACACTTTAACGGCAGGTGTACCCGATCGGTGGAGTTTCGTGGTAAGTAGGTTGTCCGAACACTAGAGCGAGTCGATAACCTTATAATCTGTCATTATTTTATTACTCTACTAAGTTAATTCTAAATAACCTTGTTTAACATAGCTATATAAATTTTTCTAATAGGATTGGGAGGTTTTCAGCCCGAGAGACTGGCACAGGTTTTATGGTGACAAAAATCAATTCTAAACACAATAAACATGCAAGACTGGCACAGGTTTTAGTGCAATGATTTCTTATCTCGAAGCGGCATATCATTCTTAAGACTTAGGTGGGATATCATCCTAAGACCAAGACACGTTGAATCCTGTCACAATTAACGTATCCGCATAAAGCATCCTTTTAGTTTAATTATAATCTATCTATGGATTATAGCAATGGTGATCTTGATAAACTGAAACTCTAGCCCATCGGAGACACTTTACTACTTACTGTTTGACGGTATTTATATACTGGTAGTCCACTATTCAAATCTTTATCAATTAATCAAGAACATACTTGTTGAAACATTACGGGTCACCTGCAGGTCCAACTAAGCTCTTAATTTAAAGACAAAGACATAATGTTATTTGTGATCCTATTGGTCCAGTATTATAAAACACGATATGGAGAGCTATCCTAGTATCTAGCTCAGTTGTTAGGCATAACTAGACCCAGTTGAATGATAAGTCGCATATTCAAACACATAGACAAGTATCATATAATGAACAATAAATTAAACTTATCCCAACGATAAATTAAGAAAATCGATTTTAAAACAAACCAAATATTAAATCTTCATTAAGATGGCCTAAATACCCAAGGGTATTAGCCCATAACCATTGTAATTATACAAGCGTGATCAAATAACCAAGGTAAAGCTAAAACCTTTCCGAAACGATACCAAAACCTAAATGATTACAAAGTAAAGGAATTACACGGTGTCTTCAATTGAATCGTTGATTCGATGCTTGACCTTTGGTTGCTCTTTTCTCTTCAGATGAAAATCGTCCCTCCCCACCTTATTCTGTTTAATGGTAAGAAAGAATATGATTTTTCACACCGAAAACTCGTTTTTGAGTCTTTTATTTTTAGTGTCTGAAAAAGTCTGGCTACGCCGTATTGGGCTAGGACAATACGGCATATTGGGGTGTTTCCATTGGAGTGCGCACAAAGTTTATAATCAATATGTAATATCTTCCAAAAATATATTATTCGCCAAATCTCTAAATAGTTATCTTGCTGGATACGGCGTATAGTAGGTGAGTGATACGCTGTATTGGGAAGTGATAATACCCCGTTTGTCATGTGGAAGTCCCCAGGCCGCTGTGATAACGCCTAAATTATACATGTTTTCGGCGGTGTTATTTGCATTTATTTGATCATTTCTCGTGAACTTTCAGTACTTAATCACGTATATTTGCTATTATATGTTCTAGGTATGTATCGTGGAAGAAAACGAAAGAATACACGAAGATAAGAAGCTTAAACAAAGAAGTAACCTCAAGATAAAGATCCCCCAACACCTATCAACTGTTTTGGCCATAACTGGAGCATACAAACTCGGATTGAGTTGATTCAAGCGGCCACGGAAAGAGAATTAAATTATCTACAAATTTGGAAAAGGCCACTTGCTGAAAATACAAAAGTGCACCGCACTTGCCCAAAAACCGGCGCACTTTCTGTCTAATCAGCCTTGTTCACTGTTTTGATCATAACTCGGTCATACAAACTCCGTTTTAGTTGATTTAATCGGCCACGCGAAGATAATTCAGTTGTTTACAACTAAGCGAAAGACCAAGTGCTGGGAATACCAAATGTGTAGCGTACTTGTAAAAAAGTGCGGCGCACTTTTCCATCAGAATTGAAAAGTCGGGCATTTAATGAAGACAACATTTACACCTCAAGTGCGCCGCACTTGGCCCCCGAAACAGCCTATATAAGGCCCCTTTGCCTCTCATATCTCACACAACTCTCACAACGCACGACAACAATCCCCCATTCGTTTAGAACACTCCAAGTGGGTGTTTTTGATGATAAAGGCCTAAGAACCTTTAATCCAAACCAAACCTTGATAACACAAATCAAATCACCAACCATTAGAATCAAAGTTCTGAAGTATTGGATAGTCTTGGTTTGAGTCATCACTGTTCATAGGTTTTTGATCCATCAAAGAGGCATAGTTAAGTGTATATTTTCGAAATCTATAAGCAATTGTGACAGAATTGTTCATAGTTTCTGGATTTTGCTTTGAATATAATAAAGTGTTCTTGGGAAATTCTTGTGAAATCACCATACTTTGCTCTTGGAATTGGTATGAATCTTGTTACTCTTTTGAATATAATCCTTGATGAATCCATGATGAATCCATGATGAATGTTATGTGTTTTGTTACTTTGATCATGGAGTAGTCATCTTGTGTTTGTTTGGGCAATATATGATCTTGGATATGTGTTTATTGAACTGGTAAAACATATTTTATACAAGAATATAGGCCGAAAGGGTTCTTTTATACATGTGTTTAATCATTCCACCTAATATATTGGTTATAATAACTTATAAAGGCCGAAAGGATTTGTTGTTATTAATCGATATAATCACTAGTTATATTTAAAGGCCGAAAGGATTTATAACTTGTGATAACTCTATTTTCTAAACTTAAAAACACTATTCTAAATACATCATTATCTAAGTGATCATTGCCTAAACAAACATACTTTAATCATTTGCTTGAATCATCTCTTCATTGCTTTCGTTATAATATTCGTTATATGCAAGACTTGGTTAATTTGATCCGTGACAATCTTATTAACCTTAGCACCTTAATTACAAACTGTGAAAACTTCAATTCCTGTGGAACGACCTGGAATTACCTAAAGCTATACTATACACGAACGGGTATACTTCCCGAGTGTTGTGTTTTTAGGAAAAATCAGTATTTCTAGTATTATAAATTTAAAGCTTGGAAAACACACATCAAGTTTTTGGCGCCGCTGCCGGGGAATTGTTTAAGTTGTTTTAGTTTGTTGCTTATTTCTGGTGCTATTTTGTTTCTCAAAAAATTTCAAACCCGCCGTACCGTTTTCTGGCAAACGAAAATCAAAAAATTATTTTTTCTCAATGAATTAAACGCTGCACATCTTATTTGTGCGCAGCGGTTTCCTGTAAACCAGAAAGTACGCGCCGCACTTTTAACCAGTACGACCGCACTTTTCTGCAGATTTATCACAAACAGAATTTTGGTGTTTCAAAAACCAAAACCCCCCCCAATCTGCTAGTCTTAGGTTCTATAATCATTTGGAATTATATTTTATCTGATTATATGCCTTGTGTATTTGTAATTATCTAGTTTTATCATAATATTCGAAAAAAAAAACATTAAAATTTCCAAAAAAGCCAGCGCACTTTTCCTAAGTACGCCGCACTCTACCTATCCAATTTTTTTTCCTTTATTTTATTTATCCTTCATTGCTATATAATAATTAAATAAAATGTATATTACTATATAAATTAAAAAATTATAAAAAAAGATAGGAAAATAAATTTTATTTTTATTTTGAATATGTCCTATAGCCTTAATTATATATATATATAAAATGTCTTTGCAAAATGCTTAAACTATGTATAAAATCCTCTATCTTTCGAAAACACTAGTATGTTTAATATATAAATAAATTAAAAAAGGTCTTTGTAAATTTAAATTATTCAAAAGAATCATTCAGATCGAATCACACCAAATCGTCCATCGAACAACCTCTCGTTAATAATTTATCATCATAAATATACTGAAGAGGATGTCGAACCCGAAAAAAAAAAAAACAGAACCAAATTTACCACACCAAGAAATAATAATCCTACGGATCCCGAAGATGCAAGCCTACGTGGGAAAATGCCAAGATTGTAGCACCGACTCCTAATTCTGCCATTGTTCAACCCAATGTCGATGACAACTTTGTTATCAATAGTACTCACTTAAAAATGATTTCGGAAAATAAATTCGATGGTATTCAGCGGGCCGATCCACATGACCATATCCGTGAATTTCTCGCAATCTGCAACATGTTCAGATACGGTGAAACGCAGAGTGAAGCCGTAAAGCTTTTGATATTTCCCTTTTCCTTGTGCGATGAAGCTAAAACCGGGTTTAACGAACTTAATGAAGAGTCTATAATATCGTGGGAACAAATGAGAAGAGCTTTTATAAACAGATTCTTTCCACCTTCATTGTTTAACCGTCTTTTACTTGAAATTAGAAATTTCTCTCAAAACATATGTGAAAGTCTAACCGAATCCTGGTTACGACTGAAGAACATGCTTCGAAAATGCAATGGGCATGGTCTGACCAAATGAGTTATTGGTCAAATATTCTATCACGGTCTAGACAAATCCACTCAAGCAATCCTAGACAAAACTGTCGGAGGAATCTTCCTCTACAAAAGTCCGAATCAAGCTTTTCAATTTCTTGATGACAAAGTCCTTTTCAACCATGATTGGCCCATTAAATCTAAAAACGGACATCATCAAAAATCTGTTGCTTTCGCCTATGGAAGTAATAGCAATAATGATAAATTTCGATTAATGGAAAAATTGGCATCTCTAACTATAAAAATGGATTCTCAAATTATAAGCTTAAATGAAGAATTGCAAGATATGCGTGAGAAATATAAATGGAGACTTAGAAATGGAAACGCTTCTAAAAACCACCTAAACGATGACACGCCGACGTGTGAACGTCATGAAGCCAATTACATCCAATCTGAAGGTTATCAAAACCGAAATTCTCAGAATTCGTATTCTCACCAAACACATCATAATCCTAATGATTCTGAGAAATCGCTCACAAAATTAAACAATGATGTGAGAAAGGACCTCAAAGATTTCAAAAGATGTGTCCGTAGCTTGAGAACTGTTCATGATAAACTCTATGACAGAGACGATGGCAAAACCACTGGTGTTTTACCTAAGAAAAAGTCTAAAACCGTCAACCAAGAGCCTCAAACTAAAACAGATCTTGAAAAATCAATCACAAAATTCTTGGATGGTCAAAGAATTACAAATATGTTTTTCAAAAACAATGTTAATGATATGATTTTAAAGATGAAGCAAAATGAAAAGAATTTCCAAACTAAAATTAAAAACATGGAAAGAAAAATAGACGAGTGGGAGAAGTCTCAAAACGTCTTTTCAAAACAAACCGATAGGACTAACCCTCCTCCTCCTCCTCAAGCTCAAACCAAGCAAGTAAATGTCGTATTCACCGGGAATGGAAAGTCTGATGATTCTTTAAAAATTCAAAAAGATCCACCACCTTCTATCATCGTTAACAATAAATCAAAAAGACCGCCCAAAGTAATACATCAAAAAGGATATCACGGTCAAAACAAAAGGTCATATCCATTCCATGAGTATATACCAAAAATACCATACCCTTAAAAACGTTTAAGAGTGGATCATTCCCACTTAAACCGTATCATTAAGGAATCTTAAATCGAGTTAAGTATAGTAATAATAATAATAATAATAGTAATAGTAAATAATAATAAAAAAAATATAAATAAAAAATAAAAAAATTGCGGTTTGATAAGTTTAATGTGCATGGGCCCGTGTGTTTCTTACTCGATTTCTGCATCTAAAAAGAATTTTATCGAACTTTGTAGTGTGTTCGCTGGAACCCACACTAGACAATAACTCGTCCCACGTCGGGACACCGATGGGGTGGGTGTTAAAGGCTTTTTGCATTGCGCAAAATGCCACCATGATGCTACGAAAGTCTCTTTTTGTATTTTAAATGTTTTCTTGTAGTTTGTGTTTATTCATCGATTAAATAAAACAGATGGAGCTTGGATTGGTGGTTGGCATTTTACACTTGGAGACTTATATAATTAGAGTATTATATTACATGTGGTAGAATACACATGCTTGGCGCTTCGTTTCACGCCATATCCTTCATAATTCAGCCAAGCACTTATGAGCCCCGGGCAGTTCAGTTTTACGCCAATGCTCTACTTATATTGGAGAGCTTCTCAGCTCCTCACTAAAAAAAAAGACGTATTGGAATCACTCAAGTTATAGCTCCAACGAAACTATAACTCTTTAATGCCCCAGGAAGTACCGTTTTCTCTTAATTTTCCCTATTTTCTATATTTATCAGTTCTCACATTGAGGGCAATGTTCAACTTAAGTGTGGAGGGGTAGCAAATAGGAAAAATTAATCATGTCCCTCCATGTTTGCCCTGCAGAAATTTTCAAAACTTTTCTACTGATATTTTTTGGAAAATTAAAAAAAATGATATATACTTTCCTTTCAAAATTAAAAATCAATAACAAGGAAGGAAATGGGAAAATACGTGAGGCTGAAAGAGGGACACGGGAAAACGGTAAACTAAGACCGTGTCCTACACCTAACAACCTAACCCTTAGTAAGAACAAATCCAATCGGATTAAATTTTAATATTAGCTCAAATCAACCCACTTAAATTGAAGGTTCGCCTCATGAACTTAAGAATTCGGTAAACCACTTTGATACCTAAATAATGATGCCTTATAGCTGTTCGAGTTAAGGAGTGAGCAATCATATGTATCTATTCCATCATTATGGATGTGTATATGTGGTTTTGTCGCCTTTTCTGGAGCATTGGTATTGGTTGAAAATTATATGAGTGGGCCGGTAATTTAGTAGCTCCAGAACTTGTGCTTGATCATCATTTACTAGACCGCGGTGAGGTTAATTTATAGACAAAGTCGTATGATAAGAGGTGAAATAAATCCCTATCTAATCATGTATCTGCAGCACTCGCTTTTAGTGTTGAGATCCCACAGTATCCCCAAGTAGCAAGAAAAATGTGGCTCGATAAAGAAAAAGTTTTGTGCCAGCCTTAGTTATCGCAGTAGCTGGAATGAAAAGAAATCATCAAAAAAAAAAAGAGAAAAGAAAAAAAAAAGTTCGAAGTATAAGTCAAAGTTCTGGCACATGGAATCAAGTATCTACTATTCACCCTCATCATTATCATATTTTGCCTCTTTGAGATTTTTGTTTAGGTGCTCACGCCGTAACGAGCATGTTTATGTGTCTAGTACAAGGCACAAGCATATGGAAGACGACTTAGATTATGCTGTGCAATTGAGTTGACGTTCACAAATATAAAACCCCCTATCTGACTGACATCGTGTGAAAATAAAAAACAACACATTCCTATGTGAGGTGCTCTGTTATATGTCTATGCCTGAAAAGTTATAAAAATGGTAAACACTTGTTAATGCTAAATGATTTTTCTCTCCACGTCACGATAAATGATCTTGTTTTATTTGCTTTAATTGCTTGAGGGCAAGCAATAGCTAATGTGTGGAAGGGAATTTATAAACCCCTAAAGTATACATGTTTTTGGCGGCGTTATTTGCATTTATTTAATCATTTCTCGTGAACTTTCGGTACTTAATCAAGTATATTTGCTATTATATGTTATAGGTATGTGTCGTGGAAGAAAACGAAAGAATACACGATGATAAGAAACTTAAACAAATAAGTAAACTCAAGATAAAGATCTCCCGACACCTGTCCACTATTTTTGCCATAACTGGAGCATACGAACTCGAATTGAGTTGATTCAAGCGGCCACAGAAAGAGAATTAAATTATCTACAACTTTGAAAAAGGCCACTTGCTGAAAATACCAAAAGTGCGCCGCACTTGCACAAAAACCGGCGCACTTTCTGTCTAATCAGCCTTGTTCACTGTTTTGATCATAACTCGGTCATACGAACTCCGTTTTAGTTGATTCAAGAGGCCACGCGAAGAGAATTCAGTTGTTTACAACCACGCGATAGACCAAGTGCTAGAAATGCCAAATGTGCGGTGCACTTGTAAAAATGTGCGGCGCACTTTTCCATCAGAACTGAAAAGTCGAGCATTTAATGAAGACATCATTTACACCTCAAGTGTGCCACACTTGGCCCCTGAAACAGCCTATATAAGGCCCATTTGCCTCTCATATCTCACACAACTCTCACACACAATCCCCCATTCGTTTAGAACACTCCAAGATTAAAGAAGGGAATGAGCTAAAACAAATGAAGCGTAAAGGAGACAATAGGAATAATGAGCAACCCATTAAAAGGGTAAGCAAAGCCGAGAAGTTTGAAGCTATAAAATATTCACTAGGACCTAACGAAGAATACATTGCTGTAAGAAGATGTGAATATAACACTTGGGAAATAAACGAAGAAAGTATGTCTCAAATCTACCAAGAAATTTTTCAGAAAAAGGACAACGGATGGAAGGTGACGCGCACCGAGTGAAAAAAGCTGGAAGGAAAAAGTCTAACTTAAAGACTAGCTGAAAGAAAAGTGCTTCCCGGGAGACAACCCAGATTGTTATTTATTTTTATCGAGTCTGTCTTCCCAGACATCAATACGGCGTATCCGCTCCATACCATACGGCGTATTGAATGTCTGGACGTTATCAGTCCTTTATTTTTATGCACTTTAAACATTATTGTCAGTTCTGTCAATACGGCGTATTCATGTACATGATACGGCGTATTCAACAAACTGACCCGTATTTAGATACTTTTTACAGGTTTCTCAATACGGCATTTTCTAGTTTATGGATACGGCGTATTGGTCTCCTGTACAGTTTATTTAGCTTATTTAATTAACCGTAGATACCCGAGATAAGATTTTGCATGTTTTTCTTATATTTTTCATAAGACCTCGCTGCAAAGAAATCGACGATGCTGGTGAAGTATCTACAATCTAGAAATCTAGAAGTGTTGGAGTCTTGAAATCTCAAGACGGCTGTTCAACACACATCCTTGCTCATAAACTCAACTTGGAGAATCTACCGAGCAAAATATCAGGGGAGTTTCTCATTCTAATTCTTTTTATTCCCGTTATTAATATTTTATCCATACAACAAGGACGTTGTATAATTCAAGTAGGGGGATAGGAATTAGAATGTATACTTGTCCTATTTTTCACATAAAATGCTTAAATTATGCTTAAATTTTAAAAAAATTCAAGCATACTTTTGTGAAATTACTTGTTACATAACCCGCATACAACAACCCTTATTAGATATTGTGAGGATTTAACCTTATCTATTTCTAAATATTTACCCAAATTCCACAAAAATATGAGTGTGCCGGTGATGTTGTAGACTTTAGAACTTGGCTTGGTATATCTATTCGAGACCACAATAATGAGTACTATGGATTTAGATAGAGTAACTTGTTTAAATTGATATATTTCTAGGATTACACCCAAAAAGCCTTTATATGTTGTTTTATTAACTAACTACACTGGTTAGTTAAATCCCCGTATAAACCCTTTGTTTACTCTTATCTTAAGAGTAAGATACCCCTAGAAAAACCTATAGAGCCAATCCTTTAGGAATAACACTAACTGTTTGTTTCGTTACACCTTTACACCTTAGCCTACCCTGTTAGATTAAGTCCATTTATCATTTGCTAGTTGCTTAAAGTGTAAAGTATGTATTTCCCGAGTCTTGTGTCATTTTCTATCTTTGGTACGGTTGGGAAGACATTTGCACATTGCAAATGGGAATGTATAAAGTAGTCAAAACTCATGTATTTTTACTACCAACACAATTATTGGTACGTCTAAAGAATGAAGAATTATCGAAGGAATTATCCGGAAGTTATTATGATCGTGAAGATAGTGAAATTACACCGAGTTTTGTTAGTATATGTTTAAAAAAATAGAAAAATTGTAACAAAAAAGAGGAGGAAAGTTTGAAGATAATCGTTTCGCAAAAAATTAAAGGAATTATATGAGGGATCGATTATTCGTTGATACGCCTTATAAGTCAACGATGTAAAGTTTTGTATAAAGTGGTAGATATCGCCACTTGTCTTGTAAAATTATGTAAAGTATGGGATGATTGGGAAGTTGACCGTTACGGAAACGCCAACTTAGGTTGTTGTTTTTGATCTGTGATCAAGACTTTTGTAAATAGTTGTGTCTTTTTCATGGTAACGGTCGGGAAAAATTGTCTAGCAACTTGTATTTTGGACTTAGTCTATTTGTTTCATAATTTTTTATTTAACAACAATTTATTTCCCTTTCCTAATCATTAACCATTGGTTTTAAGCGAATGAGGATGTGTACAAGCATGCATGTCTATTCCGTCGTTACGGCCATGTATGTATGTCTCAGCTGCCTTGTTGGTTTATTACTATTGGTGAAAGTTAGAAGATCCCTACCCTATATCATTCTTCATCCTAACCTTAGGTTAAACTCGAATGAGGATGTGATCGAACACACGTGTCTATTCCGTCGTTACGGCCATGTATGTGTGCTTCAGCTGCCTTGTTGGTGTGGTACTTTTGATGAAAGATTGTAGAATGATCAACCCTAAACCTTATAATAAAAACCCATTTTACCTTTATAAACTTGTTACTCTTTAGCGTTAGTGGTGGAGATGTGTATCCTTGCTAAGCCTATGATAGAATACTCGTTACGACCGAGCAATTAAGCAAATTAGTTACATGTTAACACATAGATTAGTTGAGTAATTTGAGTGTTTTCATCTTCCTGTTTCGTGAGGTGTTTGGTTGTGTACTTGTAAAAGATCAAATAAATGCTTAACGGAAAAATCCTTAGGGATACATTTTCATAAACTTCTAAAGGCTACTTGAGGACAAGTAGGATTCAAGTGAGGGGATATTTGATGACATCAAATAACGACACTTTTATAGCATCATTTATCCCATGTAAATAACCTATTTTGTATAATTATTGCAAAGAATTGTTACTTAATCGTTTGTATTTAAGAATTGCAGTAATTATGGAGTACTTGGTGAAGATTAGCAAAAAGGCACGCATTCTCAAGCTTAAACAAAGAAATATGAAGATTATTGTTCTGACAACCAATACGCCGTATCCATCATGGAAGATACGACGTATCTGTGCGTGCACTTCACAAAAGACCATGAAGGAAACAAGATCAATACGCCGTATCCAGGGAAGCCTAATATGTCGTATTCAAGCTATGGAAATAAAATATTCTGGAAGATGTCAAACGTGGTCCCTACTCCAAGAAACCCTCAATACGCTGTATCGAAGCCTTTTGATACGCCGCATCGACCTTTTTCCAGACCTTATAAATAGAAAACTAAAAAACGAGTGTAAGTGTGCTAAATCATATTTTCGATACCGAAACCATAAAAGTCGATTTTCAAAGGAGAAGAAGAGGTCTTGCAACGTAATCAATTCCGTAGGAAACAACTTGTAATCTCCTATACTCTTGTAATCGTTCAGTTTTTGATATCATTCGTTAACTCGGTCAGTTTACCTTGGCTAAATTATTACTCTTGTATTGATTATGACGTTTGTAGGCTAATACTTTTGGGTATTAGCCATTATTATGAAGATCTTAATGTTTGGTTTGTTTATCTCGATTGCTTAATTTATCGTTGACTGCTTGTTTATGTTTATCAGTTTATACTTGTTTACATGCTTTTGTATGCGACCTATCATTCAGCTGGATCTAGTGATACGGACCAAGTAATCTAGATGCCAGGATGGCTCTCCATATAGTGATTTATACATCTAGACCAATAGGATCACAAATAACGACCTATCTTTGCCCTTAGATTGTGAGCTTAGTTGGACTAGCAGGTAACCTTGGGATCAACGAGTGTGTTCTTAATTAATTGGTAAAGACTTGGTTAGTGGTCTACTAGTGTATGAATTTCCATTAAGCAGTAAGTGGGTAAAGTCTCTATGAGCTAGGGTTTAACAAGATCACCATTGCTTTAATCCCTAAGATAGATTATAATCAGCAAATAAGGATGCTTTATGCGGATATGTTTAATTGTGATAGAATTCTTTGTATCTAGGTCTTAGGAAGAAGTACCGCCTAAGTCTTAAGAATGATATGTCGCCTTGAGATAAGTAATCATTGCACTAAATAAACAAACCAACATTCTGATTGGATTAATAATGGTTAATACAGTTTTTTATATTTGGCTAGACCACTTTTTTTATCTTCTGTTAATTTTCTTGCGTGTATTTTAGTGTCTTGAATTGGTTTTAGTCACCACAAAACCCGTGCCAGTGTCTCAGGCTGAAAACCCCCCTTATCCATTAGATTTAGGATTACATAGGTTTAGCATAGGTTTAACATAGAATAGAATTAACTTAGTTTAGATAACCAAAATATTAATAAATTAAAAGATTGTTTCTCGCTCTTAGTGATCGACACCCTACTTACCACAAAACTACCACCGATCGGGTACCCTGCCCGTTAAAGTGTTGTTTTTGGTTAAGTCGGCAAAATATAAATTTAAAACTTGAAATCATAAAATTAACACCACATAACGACACAATCATACGTTGTTTCCATGAGCAACAACATCATCTTCTTGAAGAACCAAAGAGGCTTTAGGTAATACTTTATTCACACCTTTCGTGTCTTATTAGAGTTTTTTTAACGACTACCGTGTTTGCAACTGCTTGGCCATTAATAATATTTTTTGGTTAATTTAGTTTTACTTACTTCTCTTAGCCTACTCCTTCCGTTGTGGGAAAACGAAACACCATTCTTCTTTCTGGTCTTTGTTGGTCATGTAACAAATTTTGATTCACAGTTTCGCTATGGTCAATTTCTTAGGCTTATTTACCATGTAGCAGTCAGTAGATAAGCTAATAAAAAATCATTATTTATATTTAAAAAATGTAACTAAAAAGGTTTTTGTTATTTTTTATTGCATTAGAACCATGACTTGATTAAAGACTTCTTTTAGAGAAGAAGTCTTTAAAAAGTAGAGTCATTGCGAATACTCTAATATCTACTGAATCATGATTGATTATCTTATTATTTTTGACATATTTTTAGCAAGAGTTTTACATAAAAATTTGTCTTAAAGAGATGTTAGATGCCTTTAATAAGGACCAACCGAGGAGCTTTAATGTTTTTGTATCATAATAAAAAAATACAGACATTAGAAATGATTTCTGAATAAAGGAATTACCTTAATCGAATCTTTTTGCTAAAACATTCATATACAATACAGTTGTGAGAAGAATGTTTCAGCCTTTTAATATACAATAAAGTCTCCATTTAGTTAATTGAGGTCTTTAATGTAAAAAGTTTAAGATTTAGGCATCTAGCCTTTGATAAGTTAATCCAACCATATGTTCTGTATGTATCATGCCAATCTCCTTGACTTAGAGTCACTTTAGCACTTAGTCACTTTAGCACATGATGACGTGAGTTGTTCGTTTGGCATTGTCTATCTTTGTTGTCTTAGTGGTGAGAACAAACTTTTATCCAAAAATTTTTATGTTAAGTTAACAATTTTTCCATCTTTTTATAGTTTTCCTCCGTTTACATGTAAACAATCAGCGAGATGCATCGACGTGTGGTTTTGTACTAAAGCTCAACAGATTGTTTTTTACACAACCGGTACGCTAACTTAGATTGTGTTAATGCTTATTATTCCAAAAAAAATTAGTGCTACAAGAACAAATAAAGTATAAAGGTATTATACTTTTGATACAGGTAAAAACCCAAGGGCAGTAGGAGTATCGTTACCTAATGTCTCAAAATCTATTTCTGAGGTTACGGCTTTGAAAGGTGTTGGTCCTGCTGCTGTCTTGGCTGCTTTTACTCCTGATGTTGCGACATTCATGTCCGATGAGGTAATGACAGTTGTTAATGTAGGGTGTTTGGCACTTTGTCTAAAAAGTGGTTAATGTAGGGTGTTTGGAAGTTTGTCTAAAAAGTGTATATATGTGCTTTGCAATAATCGATAATGGTTAGTTTGCTTCAAAGAATTTGGGTCAGCAAAGGGTATAGGGGGTCATATGAGATATGAGAGATTGAGAGTACATTTAAGTAGTAAGAACCACATAACAAGTATCTTAGTTTAGTTTGAGACCTATGAACCCACGATGATATGCAGCACACCATAACAACACATAACTTATCAAGTTTGAGTCAAACTATTTGTGTTGGAAAGATATACGACTAATAATTAGATCACCATACTTATGCATTTGTAGAGTAAAATAGTTTAATGACATTTTGCAATGGATTTTTCAAAAGGAAGATTATATAGAAGGTAGGTTAGTCCATTTTCTAATTAGACTATTTTCCTTTTCTAATGGACAAACCTTAATCCGCCTTTAAGTCCATCTAAACGTATAGCAAACTACACTAAGAATTGGTCTTTGAAGGGTAATATGGGATTGCATATTAGAAAATTGAAGCTAAAAAAATAGACCCGATAAGGAAGTGAACTGAATTATTGTTAGGTCTCTAAAAATGTAGGCGATATTTAGATTACTTTATTATTCTTGCTGATGAGTTTATATGTAAATTGGGAAAATATTATGGCGTATTTAGATCTCTTAATCTCAAATCACATTGCATCTGACGGGAACTGAATTATTTTCTTGAATTTTCAATTTCTAGGGAGGAGACCAAAATTACAATAGTCAAGAATAAACAAAGCAAAGACTTGTATTCAATCGTGTGTGCAACTATTGTGGCTGTAGGAGCCCATGCTACTGCCGAGGTTGTACGCTTTACATTTAACGCCCGTTTATTTGGAAGATCACTTAAGAAATTACAGCAATTCAGACAGCTTAAGACGACCACATGGTAATGCTTTTTCTCTTTTGGCATAATGAAAGATATACATTTTTACGTGTTGTGATTAAACTTTTAATTGTATCCAGTATATAGCTCATCTTGAAACTAAACTTCGTAGCTTTTTCATGGTTATTTTGCATGGCAAAACAACAACTAGAGTTTTCACTTTCCTCTTCAATTTCGAAACCATGAATTGACATATTACTTTACTTTACCATTGTTTGTTTTAGTTTACCTTAAATCCTGTCAGACAATGATAAGTACCACCTGATTGACAATTTGGTTTTTGGGTTCATTAGTTATTAATGTAATGCCTTAAGAAAATAATACAATAATAAACTAATTTTCTATAGTTTAAATAGCTTTAATACCTTTTATGAAGGAACAACCAATGTTGTTTGAGAGATATATGTTGACATCAGAGGTACTACAACAAAATCGCCCATCATAAATCTGCATAGGACAGAGCCTCAGTTAGGTGAAATTATTCCAAATGTGTTCGGTCGGCTTTAAGGGGAGTGGGTATCCATAAATAGATTTTCAGATTGACCTCTTTACTCGCCTTTTCAATGGGCTGTTTTGTTAGCCTAATCTGTACAATAGTTCTTGCCGACGGCTCAATATGTGCATCATGATAATTCAGTGTTCAATAAGTGAGAATTTCTATTGAACCCCCTGATCGTCTATGAATGTTCCTTAGCCTTGCATCTTGATTTCTGGAAATTTTGGTGTCCAGTGAATGAAAAAAAATAATAGTGGTTCGATCCAAATAGTCTATATATAATTAAATATCTATCCTAAATATCTCAAATTAATTATAGTATAGAGAGTTTCCCGTTTTATATAAAATGCTTGAGGAAAAGACAATAGTATATTTCTCGAGTCTCGATCCGACGAGAAGTGAATTTGAAATCCTTCCACCGAAAGAATTTTGTTTGATTCTAGAATATCAAGTATTTTTGTTTTTGATTTCTAATTCTAAAAACGCAAAGGGAAGCAAGAAAAAGCAAGCAATCAATTAAGGCAACTAATGATTAAAGCAAAAAACGTTAACGGGGATATTAAAACGCGACTTAAAAACCTAAATTAGACAAATTTTAACCCTAAAAACACAAATTATGACTTTTTAAATCCTAAATGACTTAAAATAATTTTCAGAAAAGAAATTATATTTTTTTGATTTTTATTTTATTTATTATGAATTAAAAACTATTTTAATCTAGAAAATTAATTAAAAATACTAAACTAATTTATAAAATTCTAGAAAAATTATGAAAAATACTTTTAACTAATTAGAAACTATGGAAAATGAAAACTGGAAAAGTGACTTAAAGAATAAGCAGTTAAAAAGCTATTAAGAACGAATAAGCAAACTGGAAAATGACTATAAGTATTAAAAGAAACAAACACTTAATGAAAAAGTCCCAAGGGCATGACGGTAAAGAGTGTGTGTAATGAAGGAGAGGTCCCAGGTTCGAGTCCTGGACCTATCCTTTTTGCTAAATATTTTTTTTTATTTTTTTTAAAACTTTGAAAGAACTAGCTAAACTAAGCAACTTTAACAAAGGGAATTTTGACTGAAACTCTCTGATAAGCTAGAATAAGCTAGCTTAAAATGACAGAATGACCAATACTAAACTTTATGACTAAATAGCAAACTGTTTTGATTTTTTTGACTTGATAAGCAAATTAGAAAAGCAAATAAGCTAGAACAGACTTAAAGCTAAACTTAATAAGCACAAATGACAAAAATTAAGCAACCAAATAAGCTGAAAAAGAACTTAAAAGTATAAAGTCAGAGGACTCAATAAGACAGATTTTTGAGACTAAAGACAGATTTTAAGCTAACTTCTATGACTCAATAAGCTAAATTAAAAGATACTAACTAAAAACAGATTAACACCTATTCCCAAAGGACACAAATAAGTTAATCATAAGCAAATAAACCTAAGAAATAAGCTAGAAAAGCAAAGTGGAAATGACAGCTACACAACTTTTGTTTTTGGCTTTTTGGTTTTAATTGACACTTTTGCAGCTTGATTTTTAAGACTCTAAAACTTTTTGACACACTTTAAGCTAAAAACAGATTGAGCATAGACTGTAATAAGCTCTTTTCAACAAAAGTAAACCTAAATTAAGCAACGATTTGTTCTTTATAGATCTACATAAAGAGGCTTCTTACCTCATTGACTATTTTTAATCTAAACCTACTCTAAGGTTTTGCCACATTTTAAAACTCAAAACAGATGCTCTATGATGCACTAGAAACTCATTTAGACACAAAAACACTACACCCTAAGCATATAAATTTAAATCCAAGAATCAATTAGTTTAGAACAATTTAAGCACTAACAGATTTGAGCACTTGTCATAACATCTACTAAACTTAACAAACCTTACTCTAAGCTTATGAAATCAATTATTAAGACTTAAATAAAGCTTATGAAATTGACTCACAAACCAAAATCAGCTTCAAACATTATTTGACCCATTTTGGAAACTTATCCCAAACACCCCTTTAACATTCAGAAACTAGATTTAGCTCAAAACAGATTTTAAAATCCTTTAAAAAGTTAAAACAGATTAAGCATTAAGTATATTATGCACAATTAAGCACTAAACTTAGAGAAATAAGCACTTAGACATAAGCTACACTAATAAGCATATTTTTGGTTTTTTAACAGTTTTAATCAAAACAAAGTAGAACTTAAAAACATATTAATATAAGCTACAAACTAAATGTGTTAAGCTAATTAAAGACAGATTAAGCACAAATCAGCATAATTAAGCATAATAAGCAAATAAATAAGCTGAATAAGATAATAAAGCTAAAAAAATGAAAATGAGGAAGTACCTTTGTTCCAGCTAAACAGGGACTTAAATTGCTCAAAGGAGTTTTCTACAAGCTTCAACTTGTTGTAAACAAGCTGGTGAGGTCTATAAGCCCATCCATAATTGGCTTATCATCCATATAAAAAGCTGAGGTAATTTGAGTGAGTATTTGGGAGAAATAACAATTTAGTTAAGCTTTTAAAGGCTTAACTGAATATAAGCTAGCTTGAGAAGAAACTAAGGGCTTATAAGAGCTTATTAGGATATTTTGAACATACTTAAACCATAATTGCTTAAAAGTAAAACATGATTAAAGGCACAATATAAATGAAATTTGAATTTTATTAAAACTGAAAGTGAATACAAGCTTTTGAAAAGTAAAATACATCAAATGAAAAATAATAAGCTACTAATAAGCTACCTAAAGCTACACTAAGCTACTCCTTTATTACTCTTCGCTACTGTGTGATTTGCCTCACTATTTATAGGAAGGTGATGAAGCTTCTAGCCCTTGAGATGCTCCCATGATCTCTAATCCTGGCCTTCCATTCCAAACCGCCACAAGTCCAATGATCTTGACCCTTGATTTGAGTGCACGTCTCATCCTACAATAGGAGAGAAGCGGATTGCCAGAGTGTCAAGTGAATGTCAGACGTGTCAGGTATGTCCAATCAATCTTTTAGAAGCTTAGGAGCGTGTACTTGAATGGTGCGTTTTACCCTGGGTACTTTCCTTGCTCTGTTAATAAGGTGGGGTGAAATGGGAGGGAAAATGGGGAAGAGGTACAATAAATATTGACCCGGATTTGATAGTTTGACTTTGATACGAGATTGGGCTTTTTAATTAGAACTTGGGCCGGTTTAAATATAAGAAATGGTTTTGGGCTTTTTAATAATTCTTGGGCTTTATATTAGGCATGTGGGCTGACCCGGTCCATTAAGTTGGCCCGGGTTGGTCCGTAGAAGATGGGTACGCCTTCGGATTTGATTTTTTGCACTATTTCCAATCCCGTGCTCGGTTTTGTCCGTATTTAGCTTCGTTTTTGTCCTTTTTAATGAATATCCGTACCTGCAAGACATAAATCACAGAATACAAATATACAATGCATTTTTATGTATTTTTGGTCATTATTAGTCTTTTTAGCTTGTTTTATTAGGGAAAAGGTATGTGTATTTAAGCACATACCAAAATCTCTCTTACTAAGCCATTGCCGTGTCCTCACGCAATGTTATAAATATACGCTTAAAACCAAAAATTCCAATCCCCTTAAACTAATCACCTCGAAAAGTAGCTAAGTGCTCATCTAAGGAGATTAAGAAATCAATAGTTTTGAAACGCCCTGTTTTGCCATTTCTTTTTTTTATATTTTTGTATTTTTCTCAAGTGACGATATGTTGACTTTCATTATTTAATTATAACTTTTAGGATCACGAAACAAGAAACATATTTAAATAATGTCCAAAAGGATAAATTCATCGTCCTTGATTTTTCACCTGCCCCAAACTAAGCTTAAAAACGAAATCATTGTTAAATACAAGTTAAGATGCTAACACTACTCATAAATGCGAATTGTGTATGCGTAGCTACTTTCCGCTCTCTTATTCCTAAGTCCTCTAAAGATTTTATTATTATTATTATTGGTGACAAATAAATTAAATTCTTATTCATATAAAGTAAACCCGGTTTAGACCATAATTAGTTTGAAATTCTTTCCTAAAGAGACGATATGGTAAGAATATGGTCCACATTAAGGTTCTAATTTCGCACGATTTAGGGGTTATCCTTTTTATTTCATCCGAAACAACTCAACTACGAGTCCAGAAACGGAGGCTTTATTTAGATAACCTCGGAGTCGAAATTTGGCTTTATTCTTATTATTATTGCAACATTATTAAACCTCGGTCCTTTAAACAACTGCCACATCGGTATGCGAGCCGACCATGGTCCAGGAGTCTTATTTCGACCTCGGTGATCCTCGACCTTTTTGAAGGCTGCAACATCGGTTGTGAGCCGGCAAGATGCAGCAAACTTTTATCAGTCTCGGATTATTACTATGTGCCTTATTTAGAAGACTGCCACATCGGTTGTGAGCCGGCCAAAGAGGCAGTAACCTATTATCAGCCCACAGTTATTATTATATTATTATTATTACACTCCCCCCTTTAAAAATAAACGACTACCACATCGGTTGTGAGCCGGCAAGAGGTAGTGGTCTTATTTCGGCTTCGGTTTATTACATAACTATTATTATTATAGCCAAATTTCAAGTCATGTGGTCTTTTAACTACCTAGACAAAGGTAGCGAGCCGTCAGAAATTGGTAGCCTATTTCCCCACAACACTGACAAAACCTCGATGTGTACCTTACTTTCACCAGAAGGAATCTCTACGAAGTGATCTAAGCTAAGAATTGCAAAAACCAAAACAACTTTATTTATTCAACAATTATATAACGTTTATTAAACTGGTGGGAGCAAAAAGCCACAATTAACCTCTATGAGCTCTAAAGAGATCCAACTACTCCACGTTTAGCATCTAACTTATAAAAACTCTATCATTTCTCGTTCTTCGCAAATTTAAAATCTTTACTAAAAAGATCCGCGAATGCTTAGTCTAATAAAACAAGCTTTGCATATTTAAAGTCTATTATGGAAACTTGCAAAACTCTTGGCTTTTTCAAGCTAGAATTCGCGTTTTAAAGCTTCTTGTATAAAAGACTAGCAAAAGCTTAATTTTATATAAGTTAAGGGGCAAGCTAGAGCGCAACATGCTTGATCAAGTCAAAATTTATTCCTAAAAAAACAAAACTACGTGTCAAAACACTTATTATATTTTTGAAAAATTTTAATTTTGGCATATTTTTGCTATTTTTGGTGGAAAACGGGGTTACGTGAAGACAAGGCAAATGCAAGTAAGATCAAATCGAAAGATCCCCCCTATACTAGAACTACACATTGTCCTCAATGTGAGATTGTCACCCCCATACTAATTTCAAGGCATAATCAAAATATTAAGGGGTCTCTACGCAAATCTAAAGTCGTTTATTAATTATGCTAATAGATAAACGTTAATCAATAAGATCTAGGATATCATATTCCTATATATAAGCATGCGAAGGATTTAAGATCGAGTGGATGATGGACAAAACCACGAGCACGAGAGTCTTTAAAATCTGGGCAATCCTGGACATAAAACACAAAACACGAAACACGAGAAAGAAAGAGGCGAGCCTCCTCACATCACACTTATTCATAATTATTATACTAACATACTTCTACTAAGGATACGCATGGGTTGCCACCCGTAAAGTGCTTGTTTTTGTTAACCGAATCACGATCCTGACTCGATCCCCGAATTTAGTGGTCTATGGGGAAAGTTTGGAGATCCAGGACAACCATCGGTGGTATGTCCTTTCCTAAATAATGCTTAAGTCTATGACCATTCACCTTGAAATTTGGTCTGTCGGTTTGACATAACTCGATGGCACCATTAAGGAAAACTAGAGCAACGGTGAATGGTCCGGTCCAACGGGTTTTAAGCTTGCCCGAGAAAATCTTTAATCGAGAATTGAAGAGAAGAGCTCGATCACCAACGTTGAAGACGCGGTTTTTAATCTGGGAGTCATGAATCTTTTTTGTTTTCTCTTTGTAGATTAAAGATATCTCGTAGGCTTGATCCTGGAGTTTATTTAATTCATTTATTTGAACTTTTCGGTGATCACCCGCGGTCTTAAGGTCAAAATTACAGTGTTTCAAGGCCCAATAGGCCTTGTGTTCAAGCTCGATAGGAAGATGACAAGCCTTTCCGTATACAAGCTTATAAGGAGTGCACCCAATGGGTGTCTTGAATGCGGTACGGAAGGTCCATAATGCATCATCTAACTTATCGGACCATGAAGCATGGTTTTCACCTACGGTCCTTTCTAATGATAGCACGAGGAGTTCCTAATCATAACTTTAGCACGATTTAAAACCTCCACTTGTCCACTCGTTTGTGGATAATACGCGGTACAAAGACGATGAGTAACTCCATACTTAAGCATAACTTTAGCAAATTGATCATTACAAAAATGGGTACCGCGATCACTAATGATAGCACGAGGAGTTCCTAATCGGGCAAAAAGAGATTTCAAGAATTTTACAACAACTCTGGCATCGTTAGTGGGGAGCGCTTTTGCTTCAACATATTTTGACAAGTAGTCGACGGCCACGAGAATGTACTTGTTCCATCGAGAAGACGGGAACGGTCCCATAAAATCGATGCCCCATACGTCAAAGATCTCGCAAACTTGAATTGCATTTTGAGGCATTTCATCACATTGCGAGATTTTTCCTTGACGTTGACAAGAGTCACACCGTGTGACCAAGTCATGGGCATCTCGGTAAATAGTAGGCCAATAGAAATCGGAATCAAAGACTTTTTTAGCGGTGTAGTTGGCACCATGATGTCCCCCGATGGGTCTATTATGGCAAGTCGTGAGGATATCAACGACTTCTTGGCCGTAAACACATCGCCTAATCATTTGATCCGCACAAATCTTAAACAAGTAAGGGTCATCCCAAAAATAATGCTTAACATCCTTAAAGAATTTTTTTCTTTTGTTGGGACGACATCCCTTTCACAATAAAATTCCCCGCATGGTAATTTGCAATGTCGGCAAACTATGAGGTACTCGAATCACCACAAAAAGATATCTTAACAAGGGTCTCAAGAGGAAATGTTTCGGTAATTTCCTTTTTCTCGAGATCACCTTAATGAGGGTTTTCTAATCTAGACAAATGTTTGGCCGCGAGATTCTCCACTCCTTTTTTTATCATGAATAATAACATCGAATTAGAGTAGGAGAATCCACTGGAGCAATCTCGGTTTAGCATCTTGCTTAGCAAGAAGATACTTAAGAGCTGAGTGGTCCGTATACACTATGGTCTTCGATAAGACTAAGTAAGGCCGGAATTTCTCAAAAGCATACACTACGGCTAATAATTCTTTTGTGGTCGTGTAATGTGCTTGAGCATCCGCCATGGTCTTACTTGCATAGTGTATAGGCTAAAAATGTTTGGTCTTACGTTTCCCCAAGACTGCACCTACCACATAATCACTAGCGTCGCACATAATTTCAAATGGTAGGTCCCAATCGGGGGCAACTAAAATCGGTGCTTCAGTTAACATTTTCTTAAGTATATTAAACGCTTTAATACATTCTTTTAAGAAAATAAACGGAGTTTTTTTTTCTAAAAGATGGGTCATCCGCCGGGCGATTTTAGAAAAATCTTGAATAAATCGACGATAGAACCCGACGTGACCTAAAAAACTTCGAATACCTTTGACGGAAGTCGGATGAGGGAGTTTAGCTATAACATCAACTTTAGCTCGGTCGACCTCAATCTCGGACTTTGAAATCTTATGGCCGAGGACAATGCCCTCTTTAACCATGAAATGACACTTCTCCCAATTTAGAACTAAGTTGGTATCTTTGCACCATTTTAGCATTTTGTCTAAATGGGAGAGACATGAAGAGAAAGAATCTCTGAAGACCGAGAAATCGTCCATGAAGACTTCTATTGTTTCCTCGATCATGTCGTGGAAAATGGCCATCATGCACCTTTGAAACATAACTGGAGCATTACATAAGCCAAAAGGCATACGTCGGTAGGCAAACGTCCCATAAGAGAAAGTAAAGGTAGTCTTCTCTTGGTCTTGCGGGTCAATAGGAATTTGAAAATATCTGGAAAATCCATCTTGAAAACAATAGTATTCGTTCCCTGCTAAACGTTCTAGCATTTGGTCCATAAAAGGCAACGGGAAATGGTCTTTACGAGTGGCATCATTAAGCTTTCGGTAATCAATACAAACTCGCCATCCCGTAACTAACCTAGTGGGTATTAACTCATTATCTTCGTTTTCAACTACGGTCATGCCACCCTTCTTAGGCACACAATGAACGGGGCTCACTCACGGACTATCGGAGATAGGGTACATCAATTCGGCATCAAGGAGTTTGATAACTTCCTTTTTGATAACCTCATGAATTTTTGGATTCATCCTTCTTTGATGTTAAACTGCCGGTTTGAAGTCGTCTTCCATTAAGATCTTGTGAGTACAAAAACTAGGGTTGATACCCTTAATGTCGGAAATTTTCCATGTGATGGCCCGTTTGTGTGACTTAAGAACCTTTAAAAGAGCGGCCTTTTCTTCATCTTTTAATTCTTCAAAAATTATGACGGGTAATTTATCGGTTCCTTCTAAAAATGCATATTCTAAATAAGAAGGTAAATCTTTAAGCTCGAGTTCTGGTGGTTCTTCAATTGAAGGCTTAGTCATAGTAACATCAACTTGTTTAAGGTCATCATTCTTCATCGGGGGGAGAGTCGGTGAAGGGTCTTCCTTTAATAATTCCTCAAGATAAAGAATGTCTCCCTTCGTGTCGTAGTAATCGTCATCCATATTAGAAAGCTCTTCCGGGGTACGTAGAAAAGTCTCAATCTCTTCCAAGATAAAATCTCCTCCTTCAAAAGGAGTAAACGAGGGGGAAGAAGAAGCAATGATAGGATCCGAAGGAGTGGGATTGCCAATAGTCGAACTATCCAAAAATCCGAGCACTTCTTGAGCATACTCCTCACAAGCAACGTCTATGACATTGACTTGATTAACCGTTTCGCAATTACGGGAGTATCTCGAAGTTTGCCCGACTTTAAACGTAATGGCCTCATCATCGACACGAAGAGTTAATTCTTCACCATAAACATCGATTAAATCTCTTGCCGTCCTCAAGAAAGGTCTCCCAAGGATGAGGGGAACCCGAGGATCAACATCGTAATCAACTACAACGAAGTCGGCCGAAAAATAAAACTTTCTTACTTTTACAAAAACATCTTCAGCGACACCTTTTAGATGAGCAACTGATCGGTCTGCGAGTTCGAGTGTCATGCGGGTCGAAGTGAGTTCCGAAGCGAAAGCTGCTTCCACATGGAAAGAGTCATTAGATTAATGCTAGCGCCGAGATCGGCCAAGGCTAAGCATTCATCTAGCTCCGGAAAATCACACGGGATTAAAAACTTGCCGGGGTCTCCAAGTTTTTCTGGCAATTTCTTTAGGAGCACCGCCGAACAATTTTCATTTAACGGAGTATTTGCTAATTC
>BQNB010074243.1:7552-23084 GCA_026074375.1 Tanacetum coccineum | reverse complement strand
AAAACGGTTAAAACATATTTTTTTAAACGGTTTTGAACCGTTGTATTATAGAGGGTAGTAAATAATAAAGATTGTTATTTAAGACGGTTTTGGACCGTTTTAAAAAAACATACACACATTCTACAAAGCTACATATAATATTAATATACTATCACTTATTTAGAACGGTTGAAAACAACCGATGTATTTCTTAAAGAATATTGATTGCTTGATTACAATTGATAATAGCCAACCTATATATAGGATACAAAGGAACCTTCTAGACTATGGGCTCGGGCCAATGGGCCGACTACACAAAATATACAATATAATATCTACTTTAATACGCCCCCGCAGTTGGAGCGGGAGATTTGCGGACGCTCAAACTGGATCTGAAATCAGCAAACAACGGGTATGGGAGTCCTTTTGTGAAGATATCTGCGTACTGAAATCGAGAAGGGACATGAAGAACTCGAACATGACCTGCTGCTACTTTGTCACGAACAAAATGAATGTCAATCTCTATATGCTTGGTGCGCTGATGTTGTACAGGGTTTGCAGACATGTATACAGCACTGACATTATCACAGTAGACCAAGGTCGCTGTGAAAAGTGGGGTATGAAGCTCACGAAGGAGGTTGCGAATCCAAGATGTCTCAGCTACAACATTCGCAACCATGCGGTATTCTGCCTCAGCACTAGAATGAGACAACGTGTTCTGACGTTTGGAGGACCACGTCAGGAGGTTGTCACCAAGAAAAATACAGTATCCAGAAGTAGATCGGCGCGTAGCCGGACAACCTGCCAGTCAGCATCAGAGTATGCAATAATGTGTGATGTAGTAGACCGAAATAGCTGTAATCCAAGATTAGTGGTTCCTCGAAGATAACAAAGAACACGTTTCATAGCATTAAGGTGTGTCTCCTCGAGGATCATGCATGTAAAGACATAACTGTTGAACTGCATATGACAAATCGGGTCGGGTAAAGGTGAGGTACTGAAGTGTCGGCCAGGACTGCGATTAAAGTTGGAATCAGTGACGGTGATCCTTCGGTCAAAGCTTCTTCTCGGGTGTCAATTGGGGTCTGCAAGGATTAAATAAGATTGTGCTTGATCAAGGATTCTCGGTAGCATATTTTTGTTGAGTAAGGAATATACAAAGGTAGTTACGGTGGAGATTACGAGGTAAATAGTTAAGTAGGCAAGGTTGTATAGCAAACTGATTGTGTAAGAGATGATAGTTGCAGTGTGATGCAGAAGAAGCTGTAAGACATGATATCTCCACGTATAGTAGTAAGTAAGCTGTGTTGGCCTAGTGAAAGTTGAAAAGAGAATGAGTCGGTTATGCTGTATTTGGTCTGTGATAGAAACCGGCTCGAATAACATAGCTAGATAATCATTGATTACAAGCTGGGGGGTATGTTAAGGTTTAAAGTGACTTTTGAAAGGCAAAAAATAAATCAGAATGGCTTATTTCAGTACTCTTAGTGGTGGTGCATGTAAACTGTCTCTTTAGCTGGCAGTGAAGAAATGCATTCTTCAAGTCTAAATGGTTGAATAGGGCCATTGTCGGAAATGCATGGCTAAGAACTAGTCGTATGGTAGAAGGTTTGACAACAGGGTAAATGTCTCATCGCAAGTCGATTGCTTGTTGTTGATACAACCATTTGCAAAAACGTTTAGTGAGTGTATGATATCAATCTTTCATGGACCGGTGATGATTCTGGATTGGTAGTTTCTAGTGAGAGAAGGAAAAACATGGAGAGTTAATTTTAGAGAGAGAAGTTATGTGTTAAAATGTAAATGAATAATGACTAGCTTGCCTCTTCTAAAGTTGGAAGAGGCTTTTATAGTTCTTACAATATACTGGGTATTAGTACCCGGCTTAATACCGAAAGTCATACGATTAATGATTTAATATAGAGTATAAATAACAGTAAATACACGGGTGACGACAAGTCTTTTTCTATATCTAACAATTCTCCCCAAGGGATGGTCACTAAAAAATAATAAAACTGAATCATTCAGTCTTTAGCTGTAGACTATTTGATATCCTGGTACATGTAGGGTAGTGCTCTTTTGGATCATCTTTGACTTGTCTATGATTGTGATTTGAGGTTTTGGAGTATCACCCATACATAATTTAATCATCTTAGTAATGGATCGTCATCATGTGTGACTTGTGTGGAAAATACACGATATCAGAGTTTGCGGAAGCTTTGACACCTTTATGAGGTCTTATAAATTCATAACAGTTTAGGTGTGGTCTGAGCATTCGGTTTATTCCTTTGATAATTTCTGGAACTGGGAGGAATTTCATCTCATTCCATCTTTAAATTATCTGTAATGAAACTGTTAGCAATAAAGAGAACATTAGTTTGATAAATCAGTTTAAGTGTTTCTTATGAAAATATTTGTGTAACAATTTCGTGGGTTTGAGTGTTTGTCAAATGATAAACTAAACCGTCATTTCTTATACTGGACAAGTTTGATCCTTCTTAGGATGACTCGTTTCTTTCAGTTACAACGTGTTGATTCTAGTAGCAATGCACAAGTCGCTTACCAAGGATTGTTGTGATGTTGGGCTCTAGCGGATGGATCCATCTTCATGTGAAAAACCTTCATTTCATCGGATGTTCTGGGCAATATTACAGGATAATGCGTAGGCCTCTTAGTGATAGATTGTTTCCATAGTGTGGTGGAAAGAACAAGGGGAATTGGGAATGTGACTAACGAGATTAATTGATGATTCTTGGCTCTAGACACGAAAGTGCGTATTGGTTTAGTGATCGGAGGCTGGAGGTGTGCACCTTTTAATATCAATACTCGGCGGTGGAGAAAGTAAATAGTAGATTGCGTGTTTAGTCTCGTGGAAATGAATCAGAACTCTTTTGAGAGATTCTGAGTGCGCTAGGGAGGTTTATGCATTGCAGTACTGGGTCATGATGTAACGTCTTCAATGTCAGCATCATCTTAGTGATTTGGAGCATATGTATTGACCAGTTCTGCTAGTGTATGGAGGTCTTTCTTTCACCCTTTATCTTATATTTTTTTAATTCTTCCACCCCTTCAGTCTTAACGAGCTTATGACTGAACCTTGTTGGGTTTATTCCAGTACTAGACTCCATCTCAGTCGGCACTATTCCTTATTTCACTTTTTCTCTTTTTTTATGTTTACCTTAGGACTTCTACTCTAACTAGTGGATTGTCCCTTGGGCAGATCCTCGGTTTGGCTGGTCATTTGGAACTTGTACCTAACCTTAACCAACTTCTATTCTCAATTAAATGTTAAAGTGCTTATGGTCAGTATTTGGTAACAGTTCCTGTCCTCTCCATAAAAACCAAGGTATGAAAAATTCAATTAAGGTATTATGATATAAATATCAAAGCGTTTTGTACTCATTGTTTTTTACTTTTCTGAAATGCTCCTCAAAATGTGCATCGGTATTCAAAATTTGTTTAGCACGTTTGGGTGAGTATACACTGAGTCTTAATAATTACATTTTTAAATATTCATTATTTTAATCACTTTTCTTTACCTTATCAAAAATTTAAAACCTTTGGACATTTTGATATCAATTGATTTTAAATATGTTAAAATTTTGGAGAAAAACTGTGCCAAATATTCAAAGTGTGTATAAACATCTTAATGTCACCTAACTCGTTAGAGGGACATAGATTATTCTTCACATAATATCAAAAGTATACTATTTTTTTTACATGTACAAGATAACTTTTAAAATAAAGATATTACTCGACCTTAAGTTGGAGTGACGATTGACACTCTGTTTGCTGATCTGTCTGTAGTCAATATTCTTAGGCGTCACGACAAAGCTTTCCAGATTTAAAAAGTTTATCTGATCTTTAGACTTCTTCTCATTCAACCACGATAAAGTCTTCACTTTTTTTGTCAACTTCAGTCCATTTCCTATTCTCCATACCTTATTAAATTGAATAGCTTGAATAAATCTTTAACATGAATTCATCTTTTCTTTGATTCTTGTCAATGTTCATCGCTAAAACTTGTGCACTCATCTATTTCATTATATACTATTATATTCCTTTGTCTCTGTAGATTACTGCTCTTGGTTTAAAGACAATGGTGTAAACTTATTTGAAAGGAAAATCAAATGCATCCTAATTAGGTTGTTCCATATTAAGCTTAGTTTGATAGATCTCAATGCCCCAGTTGAAGTTATCGACAAGTTTTCTTATGACAATGTATTGGTCCTTAAACTAACGCGTTGTGCAAATTAACCTTGTCCTGCTTTGTAGGTGGTCGAGTTGCCGTGAATCGGAGGATGATTCAAGTCTTCAAAGTGTTGGGATGAAAGACTTTTGAAAATCTTTTATGAGATCTTGTACTGTAGTGTAAGCTCGCGTAGAATTGAAAATCTATCTTGAGTAGTTTTGTGTCGTATCTTTCATAAGTCTTGATACTGATAACACTGAGAATTCGCATATGGGATCTGACTGCATCACGATCTGAGGGCTCACTGTGTTTGTTGATGTAGAATTGCTTTCTGTAAACACCAGTGTGTGTTCCATTAAGCTGACTTTTGTCATATACTTGCTCATTCAATCCATAATGGTGAACTAATTCTTCAAGTCTAAATTCTTGATAAAGAGTGGCTTTATGCTTGGGTATTGATAAAGCTCTGTTTGTTCTTTGTCTCATGTAGAAGATATCCAGATTTGGTTGAAAAGAATTAGAGTTGAATAGTACCTGACTAGAGGTCCTCCTAAGGGCATGGATTGCTAATATAGGAACAAAATTATGACCTTATGGGTTACCAAATCAACCTGATTTGTGAGAAGTTATGACATTTTCCATCTGAAACTGAAGAGAAATGCAGTTCTCATAAAAACTTTAATTTGAATGTGGGACCTTCAGATCGGCTTGCTGAGCTTTCTTTTCGTCCTTCTACAATATCATCTTATGAATGAGCACTATATCTCAATCTTGTTATGAAGCCTTGTTTTCATCTGGATCTTGATTGTGCTTTGGAAATGCATTTGACAGTTATTGTTGCTTAGTAGATCAATGGAAGGAATGGACCATTTTTGGATTTCAGGAGAAGCGGTTCTTTCTTCAAGGTATTGGTGTTTTTGAACATGTCGTTGTATCAGAATTTTTGGCATATGAGCGTTATTCAGTGTTCCGGTTCTGAGAATGGCCTTTCATTAGAAATTAGAATGTCCTCCGTATATTGATTCATCACCATCCACCTTAATTAGTAGGCTCTTTAATGGGATTCTTTGCTGTGCGTTTTTACAACTACTTTGGTCTTTATCTTGGAGGATTCTTTGGTGGTGGGTGGCCTTCTTAGCAGACTTAGACTCTTCTTGTACTTCTCCTATTTGTAGCATTACCTGGTTTGATCCAGCTGGAGGGTGCATCATCACGTATATCTATCACATATGCTTTCTTTTATGGTCTTAATCGTGTCTTGAACTTCCTTGTCATGGCATTTTTCATCCTCTATCAATGTTCTAGAGAGCATGAATACTAATCTTTGAGTTTGCAGGTTTGCTTATGATGCAGATATATCTTATGCATGGATTTGAAGAGAGCACTCTTTAGATCAAATTCTTCAAGTGCATTTGATCAGACGACTTGATGGTATACGTTGGCTCTTGGTTCTTCTCTTCTTGTTCCTTTTGATGCTGTAATTCTTCTTGATCTTTTCGATTTTGACTTCTTGTTGACTTGGAGTAGGCAGCCACATAGGTATTCTAACTAAATCTGTAGTTGTCTTTCAAGTGTATTATGGAGCGCATTCATGAAGTTTTGTTCTCGGAGGAACTTAGGATATGAATAGAAGCAAAATAGCAGAGTGATCAAAACTTCTTACTTCTTTTATTTATTTTTAGAATATTTGCTCTATTTCGGATCTTAGCTTTAATGGGCGTATGAATGAATGGAGTGATTTCTAGGATTTCTAGGATGATAGCTGGAGCTTCGGTGATGATTGGTGGTGTTGTAGTAGTTGTAGGGATTGGTGTTGTTTGTTGCAGAACTGGATGTTGCTCAAAAATCTCCTCGTTATGAGATAGATTACAGAATTGATTACCACTTATCAGAAGGACAGAGAAGCTTGACGATTGTCAACGGTTGACCTGTAGTCTCTTTGGTAATGTATGGCGTTTTTCAGCAGACTTACATTCAGTCGTCAGGATTTTTGCGCAGTTTAATTTGTAATGTAAATTCATTCAGAATCAGATTCAGTTTCTAGTTTGTCATTTCCTCTAGCATCAGCATAAATTGACTACTCCGGAAACCCATGGTATCACACAGTTCCTTATTGAGCCACTGTACCAGGCTGTTCCCTACAGTTCCTGCTATTGCTTGAGAGTTTTCATAATGTCAGCGGGCCTTTGTTCAGGGGAGAGAGAGTTTTTGAAATGCCCTTGAGCATTGGGTAGGTTCAGGACATAGCTATATTGACGTCTTTCTTCTTGCAGGTTCGGGGACGGTTCTAAGGACAATTCTTTGCATGAGTGGCATGAAACTTGTCTTGTGCAGTTCTTTTATTAGCTTCAGTTAACTGATAGATTTCTCCAAATTCACGCTTGTCTGGTTCAAGACGATGTTGTCACTCAAATGATTTGGTGGCTTTCTTCATTAACTCTTCTATAGAGGTTTTATTCCTGTAGAGGTTATGTTCAGACTCATCAGACATATCAACATATTCCTTCCGTGGGATTGCAGACTTCTCCACTTGTGAACCTTTCCTCTGCTTTCTTTAGAGGTATTTGACCTGTAAAATAAGGATGAACCTTTGTAGATTCTGATTGCTAAACTCTTTAATAAGCCATATAGTATAAGGTAATGGAGGAGAGACTATATTGGAACATTTCCTCACATTCTGACCAATTTGAGTGACTCACAAAAAAACCGTCATCTTGATTGTGTGAAAGTGTAGAAACTAGAGTTCTTGAGAGATTTGTGCTGGAGAGGAAGTAAACAAAATGATAACTTTGAGAATCGAGGATATGACATATTTTCACGTCTTGGACTTTTTCTCCGTCTATGATCATTTGGTAAGTAAGGTCTCTCCAAATAAAATGGATAATCAACATTCTCTTATAAAACCTGACAAGAATATCAATTCTTGACTTCTAATGTCATTGTAGCTTCTTTCCAGAATAGACAGTTGTTGATGCAGGCTTGCAGAGTCTCAAGGTGATGCATGTGGTCCACAAACATTTTGTCTTTTATGAAGTGGGACCTTGAGAATCCAAGATGAAGTGGAATGTGAGAGAGCTCTCATTTTGTACTTCGTAAAGTCTTTACTTTTTTCTTGGGACAGTTATCAGTATCTTCTTAAGATTCAGCATCAGCCACACACCTTTTGTCTAGGCTAGAAGAAACTCATAAGACACAGAGCCTTTGATTCTTAGTAATGGTGTACGAAAACGTTGCTATGGCGAAATTTTTAGGCAATGCAGATATGGTGAACAATTGCCTTGATGCATGTAGAAGTCTTGATCACATCAAGACAACTTGAAAGGTTTCTTCTTTCTGCTCTTACTGTGGTTTCCAGTCTACATTTGTTGTGTTATGTCGATTTTCAGCAGTGGGACCCATCAGTTTCATCACGAGCAATGATTTGTTCTGTTTGAGGATTCATGATTCTGCTTAAGAAAAACCTAATACAGTTCATATACAATTAATATTTACTGATTCTATTGGATATCCTTGATGGGATGATATTGATTTTAGAACATGCAATTGGTTAGATTTTCTTGTAGACGTGAAGTGAATAACACTCTCAAAATGAGTCATCTAACAACAATGAGTCAATGTTAACTGTGTCTGTTGAAAGATCGATTTAGTTTTGAGATTAAGACTCTATTATCGATAGAGGGCAACTAATATACATTAAACATGACACTTGAGAAAAATTGACAATAAGCAAATGATTTACACAACTTTAGAAAATTTGGTAGAGTTGTTTTGTATTTATTAACATATTTCGCCTGAAGTTGAACGGTCATTTTTTCGCTCCTAAAATAAGCATGTTGCTCCATGTTTCACTTTGATAATGGAGCCTACATGTTTCGCTTGACAACATGAAATAACATGTTTCGCTTGAAAAATAATACATGTTTACATGTTTCGCTTGAAACAAGAGTACATGTTTCGCTTGGAAAAATGTCATACATGTTTAGCTTAGATCATGTCATACATGTTTCGCTCTAGAACATGTCAAACATGTTCGTTGAAAATGTCAAACATGTTTGCTTGAAAAGGTTAAACATGGTTATCGCTTGATACATGTAAAACATGTTCCGCTTTATATGTTTTAACCATGTTCCGTTCAGTCTATCTGAATTACATTGTTTCGCTTCATTCTATAAATACATGTTTCGATTCATTATTTCAATTTGTTTCGCTTCTTTTATCAATACACTGTTTTGTTCATTTCTATCAATACTGTTTCGCTTCATTTTTTTTTTTGATATCGTTACATGTTTCGCTTACTTAACCGATAATTCATAACTTAGATTTTTAACAATTAAATCCTATGAAATCATTTAAGCAGCATCATTACCACTTCTAGGCATTTAGATTCCATAAACCACAAAGATATAAACACTTTCAAGCACAAAATAAGCAAATTCAAATACAATTCGCATAAGGGATCTAGAACTAAACATATCTAAAGGACATCAAGGAGCAATTACTCAAGCTATTAACACTAACAACATCGCTTTTTTACTCCCGCATGCATGTTTCGCTTCATTTATCATGGCAAAAAACAATCTAACTCACTCATACATTAGAGATATGAAAAACTGTTTCATATTAGCCCTAATTGCACACTATGGTACAAAACCCCTCAAATAATTAACCATTAAGAGCATGTTTTGATTCATTCGGTTTTTAAAAAATCATCATATCTCATTAATCAGTTAACGAAATGAAAAACTGTTTCAAACCCATCCTAATCGCACCCTAAAGAATCAAACCCCTCAATCAATTTCAAGATTCACAACTTTCATTTTTCAAACCCTAAATTAGTTTTCATTCGATAAGAGCTCAATACGAGTTTTAGTTTATTTCTTTTATAAAGAGATGAGACGAGTAATTGAAATTATGATTAGAATGTACCTTTGATCTTGAAATCGAGTTTGAATAATTCGTGTTTAAATCGAGCGGTTTATGTGTGCATGTGTGTGTTTGTGTGTGTGTTTGACCATTTTGACTGAAATGTGTAAATGGGTTCAAATTTTCAGACTTGGCATGAATGGTCCTTGAGCTTTACTATATTTTCTATTTCCTTTATACACTTATACCTAAGGTTAGCTAAGATATATAAAGCAAAAAGAGCCCTATAAGTGTATAGTTAGATCTTAAGTCCTTGTTTTGCCAAGTCCCTAAAAGTTAACACCAATAACAACTTCATTCTTAATGACTTAAAATTAATTAAGACACTCCCCTTTAAATGTTAGCACCAATAACAACTTAATTCTTAATGACTTAAAATTAATTAAGACAATTCCCCTTTAATGATGAGTTATGATAAACATTTCCTTTCTTCGTGATTGATTTTGGAAAGAATTTTAATTTTCTCCCCTCAAATAGTGTCCTTTTTTTACTTTAAGAGCATAGCATTGTTTGTGAGATATTGAAAATTCTTCGTTTAAACACTCATTGAAATCTGATAGATTGACAACTGTATCTTTTAACAACACCAATCTACAACAAGATAGTTTCTCTCATTTGCATATTTAAATGCATGACGCGTACAGCTTATTCATGTTTGAGGGATATAAAGTAATCCTATGCCTGAGAAAGGAAAAATTAATTCCCGTTGTCTAGGATAAACTGTTTAAGACGACATTGCGTTCCTCAGATTGAAAAGTGGGTTGCAGCCTGAAGTAACTGCAAGGCATTTTGTAATTCCAAATGACTTAAAATATTTACTAAGTTTTTTTTAAATAGACAATATGTACAAAGGATACACGAAGGTACTTCGTTTAATCATCCTCTCCTTCTTGAAGGGTTGAGCAGTGTCTAGGCGGTCTTGCTTTTCATCCCAAGTCATGGTAGAAGAGAAGAATTTTGAATCGTTCTCTTTTGGCCATGTCTTTTGTGGGAGTATATCCGCAGTTAATAGTTTGTTTCACGGAAGTACGTTCACACTTATTTTCCACTTGCTTCGGATGAAATGGTGACGTTTGTCGATGTGCTTTGTTCGATAGAGTGCTTGACATTGTTATGCATTGAGCAATGGCACTTTTGTTATACGGTACAGAGGAATTTATTGAATTCAAATCTAGTCTTTTAGTGGGGACGCATCTAAGGATTAGCGCATAAACATCCAGACATGGCAATGTATTCAGCTTGTTGTGATATTGCAAGTGCTTCTTTGTCTCTATGATGACCAGATACCCAATCTATCTACAAGAAACTGAGAACTTCCGAATACTTCTTCTTGAATCTTGACTCCTGCATGATCCGCATTGATAAGCTGTTAGAGACATGGCGTTGTCTTATCGAATACAAAAGGACCATGTGAATGGTTCCTTTTAGGTACCAAAGACACGTTTTGATTGCTCAAGGTGCTTTTTGGTAGGCTTAGCCTGATATCTAGCACACATGCATACAACGAATTCGAAGGTCGGGTTCTACTGGAGTAGGCCTGCCCCCCCCGGGGGGGTACATTAGGGAGCAACATCTCTCTAAATCGGTTTGGTTCAACTGGAATCCCAAGAGATCCTCGTCCAGTTTCAATCGATCCACCATTAGGTGTATCGACAGGGCTCAGAAGCTCCTATTCCATATTGTCTTTAAGGTTTCTAAGAGCATACTTTTTGCTAGGTTAATAAAAGATACTCCGGGACTTTGAGAACTTTTAGTCCTAAGAAAAAACGACATTTGGCACATTCATCGAAATCTAAATTTTGAGTTCATCTCTTTTGCAAAAATGGTAAAGTAGTAGGATCAGTTGATGCAAAATATTATGTCATCTACGTAGTTTTGAACGAGGAGAATTGTTTGCCAGTCTTTACGAGTGAATAACGTTCGGATCACAAACCACACTTTGAAGAATTTTGTTGCTATGAGGAACTTTGATAAAGTGTCATACCACGCCCTTGGTGCCTGCTTTAGCTCGTAAAGAGCCTTCTTCAAACGATAAACGTGTGTAGGATTATCCGGGTCCTCAAATCCTTCAGGTTGACGACAATGACTTATTTTGAAGTTCACTCATTTAGAAAAGCTGTTTTGACATCATCTAGGTAGAGATCATATTTTGGTTGATGTATTGGCAATGAATATCCTGGATGGCTCTACTCCGTGCAACGGTGCAATTGATTCTTCAAATCAATCCTCCTCCTTGACGATATCCCTTTGTATTAATCGAGCTTTATTTTTCAGAAACATCACCAACTCATCAAGCTTTACTTTGTTGTAGATCCACTTGAGAGCGATAACCATTACATAGACTGGGCGAGGTACTAATTCCCATACTTCAAGTCGATCAAACTCGTGAATTTCATCTTGCATGGCTTGAAACCAGCAGTCTTCTATCACGGCCATTTTGAAATTCTTTGGTTCGACTTTTGACAGTTCAGTATGGAAACAACACCATAGAGCATCGGAAGCTAACTGTTTTCTGGTAGATACAGGACGAGAGGGATTTCCAACAATATTGTCAAGAGGGTGATCTTTGGACCATTTTCTGAGATGATCTGATGGTTGAGTAACTTGGTTGGGTTCAGCTATACTAACATCCCCTGATGATGACTGTGCAGAACCTGGTTCTCCAGTAACAGGGTTATTTGAGGGATGAAGGGTAGCTTGAGTAATTGGGGTGTCTTCGATAGTGGGTCCAACTGCAACATCATGTTGAATGACTGGAGGTTGTATTCCAAATGATGACGGTGAAAAACTTGTTGACGGTGCATCTTGAGCAAATGTTGTAGACACAGATGTACCTGGTGGAACAACATGAGCGTTAACAGCAGTAGCCGAAGGTACTGGTTCATCGACTCTAGTTACTTCAAAGTATTCATCGAACATAGGTTGAAATAATAACTCCAGATCTTTATCCGTCGGTAGAACATAATTGGTTGCATGGACCTGATTAGGTATGAGCCCTGAACTGAATTGTCCAGGCGTCATCGACATAGGCTCGGGTCCTGAACTGATGTGTACAGGAGCCATTTCACCATTTCATACACATTGAGAGACCAAGTTAAACTGTATGGATCACATTTGATTCACTATTCTCCCCTTTAAAAATTGCATATGTGATTGCATATGAACGTTGATTCACTTAACGTCTGAACGAGCATGGGAAAATATGAAACTTGTTGATGAAAATGGTCGAAAACAAGAATATTTCTCTTCTTTCAAAGATAAAGTGCACTAAAGCGTACACTTTTCTTTCCTATTAGGAGCGGGGCCTGAAGAGACATCTATAAACATCATTATGATGAAGAACGAGGCCTGAACTGATGTGAACAGACGCCATTATTTGATATAAATGCATTACTCTCCATAACCCATGATAGCTCTAAAGTGAACATTTCTGAATCTGACTTTCTCGAGGAACTTTTCTACAAACTTCTTGATCTTTGAACGATTCCTTATCATATGTTTTGAACAACCTGAGTCCAGATACCAAAGGAAGATCTGTACGACCTGCATATAAAAATAGTCGAGTGTGGAGGGTTTGGAATTTCGGATTCCCAAATTTGGTTGGGGTCCTGTTGGTTAGCAGAAATAGTAGTACGTTTCACAGGAACCCTAGTTAAAGGGCATTGTTCTCCTAAGATAAACATCTTTCCTGTGGGTCTCCATTGATGCCCACCAATATGTGTTCCTAAGGTGAATTTCTTTCCTGTGGGTCTCCATTGATTACCAACATTAGCGAACACTTTGCCTATTGCTTTCCAAACCTGCTTGGCTTTGTTCAAGCCATTAGCAGACAATTTCCCTTTTAGTTTCCAAACCTGTTTGACCTTGTTCAAGCCATTTTTAACAGTGGGGGTTGCATTCATAGAATTCAAAGGTTTAATAACACACATATAATGATTTGCAAAAATTAAGCATTTGTTACACGTTTTGCACACAGATTCATAATTCGAATTAATTACAACATGCTTAGAGCTAATGCTAGACTCAACTCGATTCACTTTTGTCCATACAGACTTATTTGTCCTAGGATGGTCTTCTACTTTCATCTTATTCTCACTGCTGATAAGAGACGTAAGCCATTAGAGTTTCAGGTTGGGGATAAGGTTATGTTGAAAGTATCGCCCTGGAAAGGTGTAATACGTTTCGGCAAACGGGGAAAGCTGAACCCTCGTTATATTGGACCTTTTAAAATTCTCGCCAAGGTGGGAACGGTTGCATATCGACTAGAATTACCAGAGAAACTAAGCCGTGTTCATAGTACCTTTCACGTCTCGAACCTTAAGAAGTGCTTATCCGATGAACCGCTCGCGATTCCATTGGACGAAATCCACATTGATGAAAAGCTCAATTTCATTGAAGAACCGGTTGAGATTATGGACCGCGAAGTCAAGCGTTTGAAGCAAAGTCGCATTCCAATCGTGAAGGTCCGTTGGAATTCAAGAAGAGGTCCCGAGTATACCTGGGAACGCGAAGACCAAATGCAGAAGAAGTACCCTCATCTGTTCGCTAACCCTGTATCCGCATCTCAAGCTACGTCCTAAGCTTTGAGGACAAAGCTCTTTTAACGGGGAAAGGATGTCACACCCCGTAAATTCCCGGTTAGTATTCCGACCCATTCCGGTCGTCTACCTTTAAATTTTATACGTTACGTTTAAATCTGACAGTTTACCGAGGAGCTAAACTGCGTAAAAACTGAGAAACGTCATCGGACGCGTTCCGGCATCGGTTATAAATTAATTTAGGCTTAATATGAGATATTTTAGCTTTCCTGAGTGTTTCGTGATTTTTAATCACTTCCGATAGTAATTTTAGGGTTTTATTCTTTAAATTACGTTTTTCGCGTTTTTGACCAAACGGAACCCCGAAAACTCGAAATCTTTTCGTGTAAACTCAAGTTATCGATAATATCATACCCTAAGCTTAAAAATTTCGTTCACCTCTTTTCCCTAGCCAAATGTGGCGCCTAAACCACAACAACAAGTATACTTGAACTCAAAAATAAAAGAAATGGCATCTTATTTTGAAATCCCATGCATGTGCTCATGCTTACACAAGATAGTGACACATGAGAATGTCATTCTCATGCACCATTTCTCATGTTGATAAAACCATGTGTTTACTTACACATTCTTACAACTTTGACTAGCAAATTTTGAACCATGATCATATCACTTGAACCTTGGCTAGAAAAATTAAACCATCTTGGTCCCTTGTGGCCCTATTCGGCCGAACCCAAGACCAAGCACACCTTTGGTGTGTGTTGGTCACTTGCATGCATTTATTAACCTATCAAGCCCTAGCTCTTGCCTATATATACTAACATATAACACAACTTAGGGTTTTATTTCATTTCCAAGTTACCAACAAAAACATACATCTCTCTCCCTCCCCTCTCTAGCTCACGGCACCACCACCACCTCCATAACCATCCATATCTTTTGATTTCTAGCAAGATCCAAGTATTCTAAGTTCACTTCTAAGGTTATCTAAGGTAGATCCAAGTGTTGGTTGGTTGTTTTTCAAAGATTTCAAGAATTATAAAATTAGGGTTTGTAAAATCATTTGGGGTTTTTATAGATCTATAGTTTGTGGGTATAGATCTTGTGTTTTCTCTACTTGCTCTTCTTGATTTGTAAGTGTTCCTTGAATCCTTGTTGGTTTCATCTAATTTCTTTATAGATCTATATTTATTATTAAAGATCCATGTGTTTGTGTTAATTTTTACAAAAGAAATAAGTTAATATTTTGTCATCATTTATAAAATGGAAGTAAACATTGTTACCACTATATGTTTATGTTTTATAATATGTTCTTGGTGAGATTGAGAGTTGATGAGAGTTGCAACAATAGAAATTAGGGTGGATTAAGGTTTAGTTTTGTTGGTTGGTTATTGGTGAATAAAGATTAGGGCTAGATTAGACACTAATATGCGAGTTGGGATGATTTTTGGTAGTATTTCGGTAAAACAACCTTGCTGTCCCAAATTAGTTTTGTGGTTTTGAGCGACTTAAAAATGTTTTCATTAGGCGTAAAAGTAGTTTTTGAAGAGCTTATTTCGAATAGATAATTTTTCACATATCACACTTTAAAATCGGACTTAAAACGACCAAGTTATGGCCAAATGAAACTCGAAACATTTTTCGGCATCATAAATGAATAGTGGGCTGTTAGGAATAGTAAAATGGGTTTCCGGGCACTTTTGGACGATTTTGGGTATTTTAGATGCACGCGAAACATATAGAAATCTATCTAAGATGTTATAAATCTATCTAAGTCTTTTATTACTAAAAAACAAACACACATGGATGCTTTAAATGATAAACATGGATGCTTTACTTGTTACTTTGCCGAATGCTAAGTCATACCCATTTTTACTCTAGGTCGCGGCTAGACCTCCCT
>BQNB010074242.1:0-31856 GCA_026074375.1 Tanacetum coccineum | reverse complement strand
GTTTTCTCTATTTTTGTACCTTGTGTTATGATTGATCATTATGTTGCATTCTCGAGTTTTCGCCATTGTCGGGGTGTGACAGAAGACATTGTTTTGGTTAGTATATAAATTGATGGTTGTAGAAGAAAATGTGTGAAAAATGAGAAGAAAATGTGGAGTTTTATAGTGAATAAATGTGAGTAATTTTTTTTATATAGTTATAAATATGGATTTTAATGTAGCAACGGCTACATTTTAGTGGAGTGAGTTTATTTTATTCGGTCTTGGCTACGACCGAAAGAATTGAATGGTGGGAGGGGGGGGACGCGTTTCATTTTTACATTTGTAGCGGTGATGAGCGCATTTGTTGGTGTCCAACTAGGATTGACCGACCAAATTGTTTACCCCGTATCGTTTAGCCTAATAGTTCTACACTTATATGTGTGAGAAAATTTATCACACCCATTATTACCACATATAGTAAAGTGTGGACTTGATAATTTTACACATTTTTAACTCTGGATATATGACCTTAAAAATGTGGGGCATTTACATGTATCCTCAAAAAAACTTCAATATTTACATATTTTCTTAAACATGCTTCAATTTCATTGTACATTATGCATTGAAAACTTGTGTTTTGAGAAAATATGTAATTTATGAAGTTTAATTGGGTATATATGAAATTCCTCCTAAAAATGTGGACAATTAACTAGTTTTTTTATAGTGTACTAATATTTTATGCGCTAATTTTTTGAATTTAACGTTCCATAAACTAATGTAGTAATGTTGTATGTAAAAACGATTGACAATGCAATGCAAACACCTCCTTAGTATCCAACTATCCATGTTTATATTTGTTAAATTCTTATGGAGTGAATAAAGGTGTTCTTGATCAATGAACTTGATTCATTGTTTGTGAACGTAGTTTTATTCTGGTCTTGTAGCATCTAGAGTGAGGAATGATTGAGCTCAAAGCCTTAAAGCTATGAACCTACATGGCTCTTTCATAGTCCTTTATTCTCTTGTTGGACTTAAAAAAGCGTAAAAGTACTAACATTCGCTGCTATTGGCGTTATAAAGTGCAAAAGTTCATACCCTTTTGCCCTTTTAGCATACGTGTGATGTTTATGTGTTTGAGCGTGCGTGGGGCGGGGGGAGCGGGTTAGAGGCATAGAACTTAAGATCAATTTGAATCTTTCTTCATTGTATAGTGAAAGGCCGGTATTCTGTTGCATTTTATTATAGTATGTGGTCACGAGGTAAGCTACAATTGTTGAGCCGATTGGAATATGCACTACAACTAATAACATCGTTCTATTCAACAACTGTAACATATCTTGATTAGCATATTCTCTATGGATTAGCTTTATTGAAGGCTCCTGTGAGTTTCTTATTATAGAAAACAACAGCTGAAAACTAAAGTAAGATGTCATAACAAGTTGTATGTTGTTAGCTACAAAACTTATAGTTTTTCATATTTTTTAATAACTTTCAAAAATAAACAAATACCGCATTAAACTTTATACCATCTAGAAATAGAACATATATAAAATCTATTTAATGTTTATATAGTACAACATGACATTAATAGGTAAATTTGAACAACAACATCAACACTCATGTAAGTTAAACAAAGTTAAATCTTTCATCGAACAAAATCTTTACAAAATATTAATCAATGTTTTAAAAACCGGTTTTTAATTGACCCGAACGAGCCACCGGGTCATGGTTCAACTGGGTTTTTCGGCAAAATCCGGCTTCCGGTCACCCAACTGGTTCACGGTTCAACCGACCGGGTCAACCCGGGTTTTAAAACACTGATATCAATACATAATTAATTTTTTTTATGTAAAACCGCGTGCATAATTATTAGTTGTACTAATATCACAATTACAAAATTTTAAATACCGAATTTTTTTCATATGCCTATATTTTAAATTAAAATTTTAAAATATATTTGATTTTTGTGTAAGCCCCGTACGTGCACGAGACTTATAACTAATATTTTATACATAAAGTGAATTAACACGATTCAAGCAAGATATCCAAGATTATCATCACACGCCCTCACCCATTTTCTAACATTTTCTTGATCAACTTGATTCATTGTTGGTGTAAGTGTTAGAAATTGGGTTAGGGTGTGATGATAATCTTGTATATCTTGCTAGAATCGTGTTGAATTCACTTTCCGTATAAAGTATTTCGACCCTATTGGTTCATGGGTTACACGAAATCGTTATCGGGATAATTCTAGAAGAAAACACTTTGTTTCTAGGAACAAGAGAACAAAGCAGGAACAAAAGAGGGATTCTATGAGTGTTTTTCGTTCTTGTTTATGAAACCAAATATTTCTGTTTATACAATAGAAACTAATGACAGTTAATGTCGGTTTTAGCGCAGTTAAAGTCGGTTAAAACCGAACATTTACAACTAACAGATATGTAGTTACGGCGTAACCATCAGTGGTTACAGCGTAACATCATAACAACTTCACTGGTTACGGCGTAACCATAACTCGTTACGACGTAACCAGAAGACCTTTAATACTGATTATGAGAATCGGGTAGGTTACGGCGTAATCACATCAATTGTTACGTCGTAACCAATCTCAAAAAGTCTCTGCCCCCTTGCAAGATTACGGCGTAACCCCTGCACATTCTGTCATGGTCGATTTCATATTAGCTCAACGAGTGTGCACTTCACACTTCTCTAACTCGTATCTGAGCCGAATATGAAATCTCATTGGTCCTTAGTAAACCGTCATTACCTAAAATAGCCGATGACACTAAAATCACCAACAAATCCCTCCCATTTTAGTGTAATCCTTGATTTACTAAAATATATATAATAATATATATATATGTATGTTAAAGCAAACATAACGAAACAAACAAATGCATAAATAAAAATGTCTTGCGCTTGAATTTTTATCTTAGTATAATACACATTTCAAATACTCGAGAATTAGGGTGTCGTAACGATTGAACCCGTCAACTCATTTGAATACCTGAAGATATTATACACATAAGTTTCTACAACACTCTATTGTTTGTACTTGACACTATTACAAGCCATGTGTCCTTATCCATTAATGAACATATAGGAAGCCAAGTCCAAGCTTCTTAAAGCGGCAAAACTTCATGCTCACATAGGTGGTTCTTTTAGTCTTGCACCTGCATTTGCAATTTTTCAAAAGAACCATTAAGAAGATATACTTCAACCTAACCATCACTTGCAGGTCTGAACACATACCTCGGGAAGATAAACACATGTGCTTCAATCTCTAACTATGTGCTTTTCACATTGAATTCAGCTTCTAACGTCGTATTAGAAGGGAATTGGTTATCTCATAGATAGTAGATTTAGATGGACTTTAATCCCATCCCCATCACTGACTTAATTTCTAAGTCCCTAGCTAACGCCTTCGTCAAGTGGTCAGCTAGATTATGTTGTGATCGAACAAACTCAATAGATATCACACCATTCAGGATTAGCTCCCTAATCATACTATGTCTAACACCTAAGTGTCTAGACTTGCCATTATATATTTGACTATAAGCTTTAGCTAATGTGGCAACACTATCACAATGGATAGAAATCGGTGCTATTTGTTTTGGCCATTTTGGAATGTCATGTATTGGTATGTGCTTAAATACACATACCTTTTACCTAATTAAACAAGCTAAAAAGACCAAAAATGACCAAAAACAGATAAAAATGCATTGTATATGTATATTTTATGATTTGTGTCTTGCAGGTATCGGATATTCAACAAAAGGACAAAAATAAAGGCAAAATAGACAAAGCCGAGCACGGGAATGAAAAGAGCACGAAAAACTGAAGCCGAAGGCGTACCCATCTTTTACGGACCAACCCGGACCCATTTTAGTGGGCCGGGTCAGCCCACTAAGACATATACCACACTAAATATAAGCCCAATTCACTTATAAAATCCATGTCCAAAATCCATAAATCTTAATACCTGATCCTGGCCCAAATCCAAATTCCAAGCCCAGGTCCAAAAGAGAAGTTATAAAACATTTGGTCAACAAGGGTCGAAGTCAAATTTACTGTAGATCCTTCTCCTTTCCCTCCACATTTTTACCCCCCACACAGAGTACGGGTAAAAACCACCAAATCACACGCTCTCAAGTGCTTCTAGAAGCATTATCCTGACACGCCTGACACTTTTGGGAGCCACGTTGGCAATCTCACACATTATTATTGGCTGAGAGACGTGGCACGCAATCCAACGGCTCAGATTTGATGGATTAGAGTTGGTTATGATTGGAAGGCTAAGATTAAAGGATGGGGGAGCGTCTCAAAGGATATAAGGTTCTTCTTTCCCTTATAAATAAAGGGTTGGGTTCACACAGTGGAGATAAGTATGATTTTAGCTTAACTTTTAGTAATTTAGTAGCTTATTGTAGCTTGTAGCTTAATTTTCATGTAACTTTCCTTTTCCAAGCATTGTAAACCTTTAAATTTTTAATAAAAGTCAGTTTTCATTTAATTTCGTGTTCAATTCTAGTTTTTCCTTAATGCAATGTTGTTTAATTTGATCATAAGCTCTTAATAAGCTCTTATAAGCTCTTATAAGCTCTGAATTACTACATAAGTTTGCTTATACTCAGTTTAGCCTTCAAAAGCTAAACTAAGTTTAGATTTTCACTTAAATCCTCCCCTAAATTACCTCAGATTTTGATATGGATGATAAGCCAATTATGGAAGTGCTTATAGACCTCACCAGCTTATTTCTAACAAGTTGGAGCTTGTAGATCTAAGCTTGTATAAGCTAAATTGATCACTGTTTAGCTGGGATCAAGATACTTCTCTATTTCTCACGTTTAAGCTCAAAATCTGTCTTGCTTGTTTAGCTTATCATATGGCTTGCTGCTTGCTTATTCTTGCTTATTATTGCTTATTATTGCTTATTTAGTCTTGCTAAATCTTATTGATGCATATTAGTATTAGTTTTCAGCTTATGACTTATTTGAATGTTGTTTTCATATAGTCTGCCTTGTTTTTAGTTAAATAAGCTTATTGTTCCAGCGTATTGATTAGAGCTTAATTGTGTTTAAAAATTGCTTAAAAGTTCTTCTCACATTTAGATCTTAATCTGTTTTAAGTTTTACAGCTTATTCAAGTCTGATTTAAGCTTAAATATGTTTCTTAAATTTATTAAGGGATGTTTGGATCAAGCCATACTAACCTTGGTTAGTACTGTTTGATTGACTGGTGTCCTTTAAGTCAAATTTGATAATCTCAAACTAAGCTTCTAGGTCAGTTTTAATAAGTTGTTAAAGTTTAAAATTCAGTTTTAAGGCTTATCTATCCATGGTTTAATTCTGTGGTTTTCTAGCTTGATAAATTAGCTTATTAGATTAGATCTTTAGTAGTAGCTATTAAGTGTCATTTTTATTGCTTGTTTTGCTCCATAATGCAGTAGTACAAATTTAGTCTAGGTATTGTATTTGTCAATTTTGTTTTAGTCCAAATCTGTCAAGACCTTAAGTGCAAATTAGAGTAGATTAAATTAGGTTTAAGGTCTGATTTTGAAAGTATAAGCTCTTTGGATAACAAACTTGATCTGTTTTTAGCTTTTGAGTTTTTGCATTCTCTTTTAGTAGCTTAATTATAGGGCTGCACTTTGCATTTCTTAAACTTTAAAAATCCAAAAAAATAGTTTAGTTAAACTGTCAGTTTTTAAGTCTTCTTTTTCAAAGTTATTGTCAAATTATCCAATTGTCTTAAATCTTGTTTTTATGTGTTATTTGGAAGCTAAACTCAATCTGTTTTTGGTCTACACCTTATTACAAGAGCTTATTTGTTCTTAATTAAAGCTCATAGTTGGCTATTTTCCTTTGAATCTGTCCTATTATAGTCAGCATATCATTTAGCTTTTGAGAGCTTTTTTTAGCCAGTTTTGTTAGCTTATTTCTGTCATCATTTTGCTTATTAGGTCTTAGTAGTTGTTAGAGTTAAGCTTATTAGCTTTTATTTGCTTATTTGAGTCTTAAAATGTCCACAGTTTAGCTTTTTAGTCTTATAGTTATAGCTTAGTCAAATTGTCATCTTTAATTAATCTTTATATAGCTTATTAGTGAGTTCCATAAAAAAATTGTTTTTATTAAAGTTGCTTATTTAGACTTGTAGTTTAGTTGTGCAAAAAGAAAAATCAAAAAAAAATTATTGTAGCAAAAAGGTAAGGTCCAGGACTAGAACCTGCGACCTCACCCTTAACATACCAAAGCCTTAACCAGTAGCGCCCTTGGGACTTTTTCAACATATGTTGGTTTCATTTAATACTTATGGTCATTTTCCAGTTTGCTTATTCGAACTTATTTGCTTATTTACTGCTTATTTCTTCAGCTAATTTTCCAGTTTTTATTTTTCATAGATTCTACATAGTCTAAAGCATTTTTTATTATTTTTTCTAGAATTTTTAGAATTAGTTTAGTATTTTTAATCAATTTTCTAGATTAAAATAGTTTTTAATTCATAATAAATAATATAAAAATAAAAAAAATATAATTCTTTTTCTGAAAATTATTTTTTATCATTTAGGACTTTTAGAAATTAAATTTGCAATTTTAGGGCTTAAATTGGATTTACTTGCTCAGATAGCCGCGTTTTTAATTCCCGTTAACGTTTTTAGCTTTTATACTTAGTTGCCTTATTTAATTACTTGGTTTTACTTGCTTTCCCTTGCGTTTTTAGAATTAGATGTCAAAAACAAAAATATTGGGTATTCGAGCATCAAACAAAATACTTTCGTGATATTCAAATTCACTTCTCGTCGGGATACGACACTCGGGATATATACTATTGTTTGTCCTCAAGCAATTTTATATTAAACGGGAAATTCTCTATACTATAATTAATTTGAGATAATTAGGATATATATTTAAGTATATATAGACTATTTGGATCGAATCAACGACTCAAAAACACTTGGTCAAAGTGCGACATCAATACAACAAAGCTTAAACACTTCAGGTCGTTGAACGATACAATCGACCAAAATACTCCGCGAGAAAACCGACAAAAAAGAATGAGCGAGAGCTCAAAATTTGAAGACAAATGATCCGCATTTTCGAAATCCATACGCTAAATATATATATATTATAGTAATATATATTTTATATATAAACATAATATATAAATGTATAATATATATATATATATGTATATATTATATATATATAAATAAAATAAAATATATCTAAGAATTTTTATAATTTAAAATAAAAGAATAAAAATATTTTAATTATCATTATCGTCTTATTATCGGGCTAACGAGTAGTTACAACATCTCTCGTACTTAATATGTCCATGTCCAATGGCCTTTTCCATCGACATTAATCTTCTTTAAGATTTCCCCGTTTCATTTGCTCAATTAAGATCGACAAGACGTCTATACATGTTAAATGTTCAAGAAAAGGATTTCGAGAAAAATATATTTTACTTTGCATTAAATTCCCAAGTAAAATGACCATTTCTTAATTAAATCTTTGAAAACTTCCTTTTTAAACAACGTCTCTAAGTGTAAATTTCTTTTGAAAATTTGACATGACCCGTTCGTTTTTATGACTTTTTCCAAGGCCTCAAACCTTATTCCAAAACACTTTTTCACAAATTCGACATTTTCTGACATCATCAATATTTTCAACATATTATATCAAAACGTAGTAAAATAACCTCCTTTACATCCGATAAGTCCAACAAAATCTCCCTTAGTCCAACATAATTCCTTTAGTCCATTTATAAAGTCCATACATTCGTTCACTTGTTATTAGGTATAATGGCCATTATGGTCTTAGTTACATTAGCCCGATAGCAAAGATTAATCCCATACTCCTTTCAAACACCCCAAAATACAGAAACAACCTAATGGAACCCTTAAGCCCATTATAAGATAAAAAAAAAAAAAATCAAAATTCATATAACCGTGACTCATTAAGCCGGAACAATAAGCTATAAGCTCATAATATAAATAAGTCAAAACTAATTAAGCCATAAGCTTTTTATATAAGCCGAAAATCAATAAGCTCAAAATAAGCCGAACCCAAAACAAAATAAGCTAATTACTCTAACCAGGACCCAAGTCCCAATTACCAAGTTCGTGTGGGCCGAGCCTACCTTGGTGTCGGACCGAATAAACCAAACGCACCCTTGTTGGGCCGAAACCAAACCAAACGCACCCTTGTTGGGCCGAAACCAAACCAAACGCACCCTTATTGGGTCGAGCATAGCCAAATGGATCGGTTGGGCCGAGCCCACACCGAAACCCTTGATACCAATAATCCTATAAGTTCAATAAGCTATTCCCTAGCTTATTAAATAAGCAAAACCCCCGAATAAGCCCTTATAAGCACTTTTACAAAAATAAAAAATTACCACAACAACCATTTTATTTAAACTCAAAACCCTTTTCTTCCTTTCTTTTATAAGCCGACGCACAACACCCCTTTATATTTATTCGTTTTCAAGTTTCGACCTTTTTGACGATCAACTTGTACAACTAGCATCTAGACATCACCGTAATCACAAAAGTACAACTTAAATTCAAAGTTTTATAAAAACTTACTTGTTTGATGAGCTTGGTTCGATCGAGACGCGCGTGGAAGACTAAAAACCTCGTTTCTACAACCCGAAACTACTAGCTACAACTGTCAATAATAAATTCTTACCCTGTTCTGTAAAATCATCAAATCTTTGTTTTTTTCTTCTCTTGTGGTTTTGACCAAGTATAGCAAGAGAGAGAAAGGAAAAGATAAAAATAATATATGTTATTTTGAAATGATATATGAGTGAAATGGTTAAGGTTATGGTGGTTTTAAGTGTACTAAGGAGACATATTAACTAAAAAATAGCCTTCTTGTCTCTCCTTGCTCTCCTTGACCGAATAGTATCCTAGGGAGGTCCTCGGTCCTTTCATTTTATTCGGGATCACATAAAACTCAATTTTTCATCTAGATTAAAACGATAACCAAATTTAGTTATCAATTCCATTACAGGTTTAAATCAATTTTCATAAACCTGTTATTCATCACGTCTCTTCAACCTTAAATAGCTACAAAAATCCATTCTTGAGCCTTATTCGGCCGGAAACTGCCGACCGAACATATTTTTGATAAAACTCAACCGAACCTTGGTCCTACATTTAAACACACTTACAAAACACAAAATATAGAATGAAACATATATTCACCCAAAAATTCTAGCCTTTAATGACCGAAAACGGTCTTATTCGAATATCACGAAAACAACTGTTTTTCTGATAACTTTCAAATCTCACACCTCACTATTTATGATTTAAATCACGATAATTCCTCATATGATTGTTTAATAAATAAACCCATTAACACATTCCCAACATCCATAAATCTTCACACTTAAATAAAATTTGGCTGCCGTACGCGTTGCGTGACGATTTTTCGCTAAACGCAGGAAAACTTCTCGGAAAGCACTGAAAACCTCAAAACCACTCTAAAATAGAAAAATGAATCATAAATGAATCATAAATGATTCATTCACGAACTCAAAACTTCATCAAAACTCCTGGTTAAACTGAAACCGCTTTTACGCAAAATAGACAACAGAAGTCAACTTTTCAGCTTTCATCAGGAAAACTGACAAGATCGAAAGACTTCAACATGCAAAACTATAATAATTTATTATACTTAGCCCTGGGAATATTACCGGTTATCACAGTCTCACCCCTTAAAGGAATTTCGCCCCGAAATTCAACTCGAATTATCAACTCACATCATTAACAAGAAATTCCATTCCTTATAGAATCATATCAATCACTAAGGTTTAGTCTTTTCAAGCGAGGTTTCTTACGATCCCCCTAAAGACTAAGTCTTTACACAGTCCAGTCCTACACTTTCTCATAGTCAATCCATATCCGACCACACAATCATGATAACATCTCACGCGACCTCTTACATCAAAATTCCTCCAATTTTTTAGGGGGTTATTTACCCCCCCACCCCCCCCTTACTATCTTCAGTCTGTTATCAGGATATGATCCCGTCCTCGACGTGACGACAGCTCTATCAGAATTGGCATTGCCAAATCTTTCCGGTTATTCTACCAATGGGACTAACCCAAACGGTATGGATGTCTACATAAACAATACACACATACTCTACTTTTCCATACTTAACACACATCAAAAATCTTAAAACAAAACCTTACTTGGTCAATAATTCCCAGTCTAAAACCCATCTAGGAATGCCGTTCTAGAAATCTATACCACAACATCACAACGCCTTAAACTACTCCAATTCAATCACAACTCAACACGTTTTTAAATCTCACTTCACTTAGGTAGGTCAATTTACCTCTCAAAACTTACACAGTCAAACGTATGATCAGGTTTCCAAACCAATCACCACAACTATTTCCATTACTCTCTGTGACCACTTACGGTCTATTTCTTCCTATTATATCTCCTAACCAGACGGTATACTTGGTCAGACCGAATACGTTTCGAGCTCACAAAACATACTACTACATCTCACGCCACATCCTAATAAGGAAGTGGGTATCCGCTCTATCGTGAGCAACCAATCGCAACACACTCACACACGGGAACAATTGCGTTCTCAACTTACACGGAACAACACAAAATACTGCTATCCACAAAGACCGAACAACATTTCCTTCACTAATACAAAACGGTTTAAATACAAATCACCTTATAACTAGAATGATCCGTCATAACCACCATTACAAAAAGAAACTCTCCTAATTATAATCGTCACTAACCGATGCTACCTAGTTTAGTGATATATATATATATTAATTATATTTTATTTTATTTATATTTATATATATATATATATATATATATATATTATACTATATATATATATACATAACTACTAACCTAAACCTCATATACCATACGCACCTCCTCTAGGCTCCTGCCCTCTCCTCATACCGTCAACGACCTCAGCCAACTCTAATCGCGCACGTCTCTCCTCAGCAAGCTGTAATTGCAAATCTCGGTTCTCTCCCTGCACATCACTGATGGCATGCCACAGAGCTACTCTCTGTGTATTTGTCTGACCTGCCCATGCCTCAAGGGCTAACATTGGTCTCCATATCACTCCAAATATCACTACGACTCTCTCCTGCTCATACTCTAGACTCTTAAACCGGTACCTCTGGGAGAAAATCTCATCCCTAAGCTCCCCGACCTAGTGAATAACTCTCCTATGTCCCTAACGTACTTCTCAAACAGAGCAGGCGATAACTCCTATAATCGTACTACATGATCGCGAATCAATACCCCCTGCATCTCGACTTGAGCTCCTAGCTCAGTAAAAAATCCCACAGTCTCAACAGAAACAGGTGTAGCTACAGGAGATGGTACAGTCAAAGGTATCATAGGCGATGAAATAGGTGATGGAACATCAGAATGTGATGGAGAAATGGTAAGTAAACCAGATGTCCACTCGTGTGAAGGTGGTGTCTATACAGGTGGTGCTGGTGGTGGGTAATCAGGAATATCAATATAAATCATACCGTCCTCCGGGTCTGTCCATGTGGTGAGTGTGGGGTGTCTAAATGCTGACACCTTCTCAGGTCTCTCGGACACTGGTGCTGATCCAGAACCCTATCTGACCTCAAACGTACTGTATACATCACCCTCCTCTAATGCTAACTCACGGCGCCTCAATGCTCCATACCCAAGTCCTAAAGGAGCACTTATAGCTGTCCACATAATCAGAGCTGACTGCTACTGACCCCCAGGTACATCCTTCTCCTCCTCCTCTAAACCAAGTCCATCACTCTCTACACTATGACCCTCGTTGTCTATACCACGACTCTCATCATCCCTACCATATCTCTCATCATCTAAACCCTAGCCCTCATCATGTATACCGAGGCCCTCGACCCTCGCAGTAAGACCCTCGTCCTCCGTAGCAGGATCCTCATTCTTTACAGTAGGACCCTCGTCCTCTGCGTCCTGACTCACATTGTTAGTATCCATACTCTCCTCTATCTCCTCATCCTCCTTATCATCCTCCTCCTCATTATCCTCTACTAATTCAGACGTACCTCGATAACGCTTCCTCGAAGGAAGGTCTGGTGGCAACACAGATGGAAAACTCTCGTAAGAGGACCGAAACCTCTTACGGAGCACGGACTTAGACATAGCTTCCATCTCTGTCATACTGGCAGAGAGGTCCGATGACATCGCATGTGGAACGCGCACAACCATACATGCGGTCCTGCAGAGAATGGGAATCAAAACGGGTGGGGTACTCTCATATAGTGATAACTAGTGGTGCTTTAGGAGGGGTGACTTCAGTGGTTCAGTATCTATGGGGTCTTCAAAAGGCTCAGACTCAGTGTCCGTCCCATCCAAATAAGCCTGCCTAATGGCCTCAAAGGGATCCTCAGGAAGTGGCACGGGCACTCGGGAGCTCTAGGCTTCTTCAGCCTGGGTGGAACTCTCCGGGTCAACAAAAACTAGGGTAGACATCTTGTGATAACATGATAAAAGGGTATAAGTATAAAATATTTTTATCCAAATTATCAGCATCATTATGCTTACAATATACATCATCTTTATTGCGTTTGAAATTCAGACGTCAGTGACTGTTTCTTATATATCTATTATATTACATTATAATATTATATCCTTATATATATATTAAATATAACTGCGGAAGATACGAACATAGATATTAATCACCGACCAGGTTCCATACTAACAGGCATAACTGGCCTAACACATAAAAACACATATTCCACCAAAGCCTATCTCAAATCACGTCGCTACTATATATATATATATATATATATATATATATATATATATATATACTTATATATATATTAAATATAACGGGAAGAATACGAACAACGATTAATCCACGACCAGAGTTCCATACATAAACAGGATAATTGGCTCCAACACATAAAACCATATTCCCACCCAAAGATAATTTCTCAAATCGCGTTGCTCCCAGGACTATCCTAAAAATTTCTCAAGGAACACGCCCGCTCTAAGGCAAGCATGGACAACATAAATAAACCAATCATCGCTACCCGTGACGATTTTACTTACACTCTCTAGGCATCGCACACTACTACTACTAAGGCAGCATGACAATCCTAAAATTAAACCAGTCTCTATTCAAAATCGTAAGTGTTCTCATCACCTTTAATCCATCATTTTATGTGGTCACATTACTCACTCGTCCTTTTTTTTTTTTTTTTTTTTTTTTTTTTTATTTTTTTATTTTTTATTTCTTTTTTTTTTTTTCCTATCTAACATAACTTTGAAAAATTACACCCAATCATTTATAATCCTTCATGAATTAAGTAATTTAGGAATAATACCATGAACTTCTCGGTTTATTTAACTTTCGCCATGTTCTAGGTTTTATTAAAAATAGACTTTACTTTCTGGTTATAGTTGCGATTTTTATTTTATAAAAAACGGCATTTTCTATAACCTTGGCTCTGATACCAATCTGTCACACCTCGTCAGTGGCAAAAACACAGGATGCGACGATACCATTCATCGCACAAGATACAAGATCATACACTTTATAATTTACATTCATAAAACTGAAGTTTACAGAAACTTTACAAGTTAAAAACTTGACATAATTCAAAACCACGACCATCTCGACCCAGTCCCTTGGAGTTAATCTTTTCTTACCTATACATCACATTACCTTTTGATTTAAACACACTGATAAATGCTTATTCACAAAAACGTCAACAATAATGTTGGTGAGCTCGTAGGATTGACCTTAAACCTAAAAGTTGTGCCAATATTTCAACAGTAGACAATAGTGCTATATGACAGTGAATATATGCTAACAATCCAAGACATAACATCCCTGCTAGTCAATCACAATATGTCACTTACGCACCTAAAGAGCCTACCAGCTGGAGCACTATATTAGGGCGAACCACACAGAACCTTGCATGCGACACAATTACACTGCAAGTACCACACGAACCTTGCATGCCAAAATAGTACATACAGTACACAAGGACCTTGCCATGCCAAACACAGTACATACAAGTAAATCAACACATAATATTCACATATCAGTCATAAGCACATATTTGTCCCAAAAACAAACCACCGTTTGCTCAGATAATTCAAAATATTTCAAAACACATTTAAGTATCATTTTCCCCCAACAGAAAAACTAGTAAAAAGTGGGGCTACGAGAACTCACCCCAATCCGCAATCAAAGCAACTGCACAATCTCAAATAAGACAGAACACAAACAATCTCTACGCAAGCGCACAATGTACCCGAAAACTACCTAATTAATATTCAAAATCAATACTCCGTACAAAGTTATCTCATTGTACAAGTGTTCGTCTTAACACAGCAAATATCTCATTTTCCTCACTCAAATCCCATTTCCAATTCATATCATACCAACTCGTTATCTTAAATCTTTAATTTATTATAAAAACCATCGTCTTATTACTAACACTTTATCTCGTTATCAACACTTTATATCATATTATGGTTGTGTGGTAATTACGCGAAAACGACTCAAAAACACTTAGGCAAAGTGCAACATTGATCCGTCTCTGAATACGCTATACGTAAATATATAGTATAAGGATAGGTCAATAATAGTATAGTAAGTATTTTCCGTCGGGTTAAAGACAAACGCTTCTAAGCAAAACGTTATCTAAAACCTCCCGGGTCGTTTTCCCTCGACGAAGTGCGAATTGAGAATCGGTTAAGTCTATGATCGCGCGTTTTGAATGGTTTCAAAGATTTAGATTCGATTATCTATTTCTACAAATTTAGTGCAAAAAACAAACAAAGATAAGCTAAAAATAAAAGAAATTTAAAATCAAACACGAAAACGTTAACGGGATTAAAGAAACGAACACTAAAACTTAAAATGAGCAAAAATAACCCTACCAGAGCCAAACTAATTTTCCTAAGTTCTAACTGGCTAATAAAAATTTTCAGAAAAAGAATAAAAACAAAAAAAAACATTTAATTTTTTTGACTTTTAGATTTTTTATTTACTGAATTAAAAAACACTTTTCAATGAAAAAAATTATTAAAATGATAAACGAATTTATAAAATTGCTAGGAAAATATGGAAAAGTTATTGAATATTGGGACGTAAGAAAAATAAGAAACTGAAAAGCAATTTAAAATACAGCAGTAAAATAAGTAACCAGGGCTGCGAAAAGCTTGATGAAGATGTAAAGAAGGGTTTCAACTATTAAATCTTGAAAAGTATACCCAAAAAGTCCTAGGGCAGATGGAGTGAGTGTATGTGTGTAAGGTAGAGGAGGTTAGAGGTCCAGGGTTCGAGCCTTGCTCACCCTGGATTTCCCCTCTTCCCTTTTTTTATTTTTGTAAAAACTTTTAAAAACAAAGTTATAAAACAGCTTAAAACTAGCAATTTTTGTGAAACAACTTTTTTCAAAATCAAAATTAAGATGGAAAACAGAATCAAAACAAACAGTAAAACACTTGTTATTTCTGACTTTTTAAACAAAAACCTAAGTCAAACCAATTAAACTACAAAAACAGCTAAAAGCATAAGTAAAATAATCTAAATACCTTTAATGACCTAATAAGCTGAAAAGAATCAAATTTGAGTAAAAACTAAAAACCATAAGCTAGAAATCCAATACGCTCTTTGATGAAAAACAAGGTTCAAAAAAGACAAACTAACTACTTTGAGCTTATTTTTAAGCTCACAAACAGAACCTTATGGATTCTTGGCTTATACCAGCTTAAAGACTGGCCTATAAGCTACTTAAAACTTCTTTTAAAAAGCATTTTGAAATTTAAATGAACAATGAAAGAGCTACTTGAAAAAGCTGTTTGGCTCAGTTAGCAGCTGAGTTTTCTTTTTGGTTTTTATTGAAAAGACTAATATTGCAGATTAAAAATAGATAAGCAAATAGACTCTATAACTAGAAATAAGCCCTTACCTTTAATTTCAAACTATGAACAACTTATAAAACTAAAATTTAGAAGTGAAATCCTACTTTAATAAGCATAAATTTCGACTTGAAAAAGGCTTTAGCTGTGATTTAACTGCTGCTGCCAGTGTGACATCGAAATAAAATGACGCAAGATTCAAATGCCTGGTACTGTCAAACTGTTTTCAATACGACGACTCCCTCTTTAAATATCGATTAATCAAAGCACATAATATTTCAACAGAAAGCAATTAGACAAATAAAAATCAAACTAGCTTATGAACCTGAGGTTAGGACTCTCTGCTCAAAACATACGTAATTAAATTAAACTTGCTTAGAATCACTTGAATATAAGCAAATCCTAACTATGAATCACCTTAAATGAATCAATAAGTCTGATTTTAAAGGATCTCATAGAAACTCTTCTAGAGTATCAGCTAAAATATTCGAATAGTGTTGCCATTAGCCAAAACACCCTTTTTAAAGTTCACTGAAACTAGTTTTATTGTGTATAAGAATAATTGGAGATTGTAGAAACTCGTATTTTCAGAATAACTAGATGATATCCAAGGGCTTTTTAATCATAACAGACGCGTAAATTAAGCTGCATTTAAAGAACATAATAATGCAAGTAAAATGATAAAGCATAAGCCAGAGTTATTGCTAACTTTGTTTATGGAGTTTTTTTTAGGAGCAGTTTACTATTTCCCCACCATGTGGAACGAGTGACTAACTTATGATGTTGAACAAACTACAATTGCAAGTTAAACTTTGAATAATGTATCAAAGAAGCATAATACTAAAACTTCTTGACTTAATCAACAAGAATTACATAAGCAAATCTAAGTAAGAATTAAGTAGAGCAGTTTTCATTGAAGGAATTACATAAATATTGAAGTGACTTAATAAGCTGGAAATATAATGCTATAAGCTAAATTCCTAACAAACCTACTCTAACTTCTTCTAGCTTCTAGAGATCGCTTGACGGGTATTGCGTTGATTCGCCGAGTGAGCTTTGTTTTATATGCGCATTGCAACGATGAAGATTTATATGGCCTCTCTGAGGAGCGTCATGAGTCTTTTTTACTCGCTTATCTCATCATGATCCAAACGTCTTTTGAACATTGATTCAAGCTCCCTTTATTGATTGCGCAATTTATTCTCTACCAATTGAGAATGTCACGAGAATTCGCTCAGCTGTGACATGTGAGGTGTCGAAGATTGTCGTCAGATCTTCGTAGAGAAAAAGCAAGGTAAAAACTAACACTTTATGAGTGGGGTAAATGTTGGTGTACAGAGTGTGCCGGAGTAAAGGAAGGAAGGGGATCGGTGAACAGTGTTTTCACCAGCCCTATGTTTCGTTTCTTATTTGATCTTTGTATCGATTGATAAAATGGGTTGTGAATAGGCTATGTTAAGGTTTTTGGGCTACGGGAAATAGAATTTGGATTTTGTTGTGTTAGAATTGACTTAACGACCGTTAGTCCTGGGTGTTTTTCGTTTCAAGGCCTTATTAGTGAAATAATGCTGTCATAATAGTAGGTTACTTATGTATTTTTTAAGGTTTTTGTCCTCATGTGGATGACAAGGTTTGACCATTGTTAGCCGGTTTTTTGTTAATCATTGTGTGATAGCAAAACTCTCAGCTATTGCGCATTATTCTCGTGTCAAGTGTTGTTTGTTACCGTTTTGTCTCTTTTTTGTGATATTTGCATCTATCGTGCTACACATTCAACAAAATAAGAGCACAATAAACATATACAGTAGTTATTTTTAACTGACATTTTTCATCTTTTTATAGCGTTATAAATTGGTTTTATCTGTTAATTCGTTTTGATTGATAAAATGATATGTAGGACTTCTCACATCTCAAAATTCCTCAAACTAGTAGAGTTGTCGTTTGCCTCAGCACCAATGTTTTATAAGTGGACTTCTAGACACAAATATTCAAGAACGTCCCAAACTAATCATTGGAAAGTAGCAAAAGTCTTTTGGTGTACCCCCCCCCCCCCCGCAGAAGTTAAGAAATCCAAAGTTTAAAAAACGCTTCCATTTTTCAAAATGTGTTTGTTTTTGCTATTTATGAGTCTCATTCATAATTTACAAACTAACAACCTTAATTTTCATGTGTGGACGCATAATGTATTGCTTTCATTTTTTCTTTTGTATTAACTTTGAGGATCAGCTGACAAAAAGCACAAAAGTGTCAAAATGATAATTCATCGTCTCCGACTTTTCACATCTCTCAGCCAAGCTTAAAAACAAGCGCATTGTAAAAAACAAGTTATAATGCTAACACTACTATAAAAGCTAATTTGGTGTGTACATATCTTTTCTCCTTATCCTAATTTCTCTTACTGATTTTATAATTTTATTGGTGATAACAAATATTGTCACTTTGTATTAATAAAAGTAACCCGGTTTTAGACATTAATAGTTTCAAACCTTTCCTAATAGAGACGATGTGTGAAAATAAAAGTCACCAATTTAGAGTCTAAAATTCACGGATTAGGGTTATCGCTTTTTCATGTTCATCAAAACTAAACTCAACTTACGAAGTCAGAGATGAGGCTTTAATTCTAGATTAACCCCGAAGTCGAAAATTTAGCTTTTTCTTAATTATTATTATTCATTATTTATATATTATTATTATGTATTATTATTGACTGTTTTATTTTTGTAGCAAACATTTACTTAATAAACCTTTGGTCCTTTAAACAACTGTCACCATTTTTTCCACGTGATGCGAAGAGCCGACCCATGGTCAGGAGTTTGATTTAGTCTCGTAGTGATATTTCCTCGCCATTTTTAGGAAGCCTGCAACATCGTTGGAGCCTGGCATAGATAGCCAGCAAATCATTTTATCAGTCTCGGATTATTTTTACTATGTGCCTTATACAACTGTCACATCGGTATGCGAGCCGACCATGGTCCAGGAGTCTTATTTAGACCTCGGTGAATTCCTCGACCTTTTAGAAGGGCGTTTGCACAATCGGTTTGGAGCCGGCAAGATGCAGCAAAACTTTTATCGTTCTCGGATTATTGTTATATGTACCTTATTAGAATGACATGTCACATGCGGTTTGTGAGCCGACAAGAAGGCTAGTAAACTTTTAGCAGCCCAACCTAATTTATATCTTATTATTTCCTCACCCCTTTAAAACTGACTGTCACATCGGTATGCGAGCGCGAGCCATTGTCTAAGTGTTCTAGAGTCTATATCCCCACATCACTGACCAAAAAACCTCGCTTGTGTTAACCTTTCACTTTATCCGGGTTATGAAACCTATAATAGAGTGATTCCTAAAACTAATGAATCGCAACAACAAGAAACTTTATTTATTCAACAATTATACAACGTTTATTACAGTTGATGGAGCAAAAATGCCACAATTAACCTTTTGAGCCTTAAGAAATCCAATATTCTATTTCTAGCATAAACTTATACTCTACTCTGATAATCTACTTGATCTTCACAATTTCAAATTTCTACTAAAAAAACTCGTGAATACGTATGAGCCTAGCGAACTTAATGATAGTCACTTAATCAGTCACACTAGGACTAGGCAATAATATGTAGAGTCTATTGAAGTTCGTATTCAGTTTTAGCGCGATATTTAAAACTGTATTATTGGAGATTGGCGGGATAAGTCTTGCGCTTTGGTTCAAGCTGAGAGCATGAGCTTTTATAGTGCTTGTATAAAGATTAGCAAATTCAATTATTATACGTTAAGGAGAAAAAGCTAAGATATAAACTGTCCGGGTCAAAATCTTATTTTTGTTCTTCACAACGGAAAGCCATACATTCATGTCAAATATTTTTATTTATATATATATATAATTATATATAGTATATATATATTATATATAAGATAAAAATTAAAACTTTTGCGGGAAAAGGCAGGGTACGTGAAGAACAACAAGCATAAAAGTAGGTAAGATCATATCGATGCACGGTTATACTACCCATACTAAATTTAAACACTTGTCTCAATGTTTCTAGTCTAAGCTAAAACCCCTATATAGAACTATTAAAATAATCGAATTGCATAATCCGCGCTATGAGAATAGTAGTCACAAAAATATTAAGCTCGTTGATGCAAAGTATGGCTAAAAAAGGATAGATGTCGCAGTCTAGAATATTTAATATTGAGATATCGAGATTTCCCGACTAATGTGTCATGCTTAAGTGCTTAGTAGAGCTTTCGAGTGACCAGGACTTAAGCAACCGAAACACGAAGAGTCATCACAATGTGGGTTAGATCCTTGACTAGTAATAGTCACAAAAGCGCCAGCATAAAACCACGAAAATGCTGAGAAAGTGCGAGACCCTCTCATGTAAAAAGTTAGAAGAATAGTATAAGAGATTGAAAGCTTGTTTTTGTTATCCGAAGTCACCGGGAGCTTTGGACTGTTACGGACCCGAATTTAAAGTATTGTCCATGGGGAAAGCATATGAAACGAAAATCTCATTAGGGCTTTTCATTAATGTTTAGATAAAAATTTAAGCACATCGAAAGTTCATCTGATGAGATGCCACCGACTCTAAAGTGGAGTTTGCCAGGGTCATAAATGGTGTTTCACTCCAGTGGAGAGAAGTAAGGAGAATCCAAAAGGTAGGTGAGAAACGAGAGAAACGTACCGGATTGAACAATGCAGGGAATCGTCATCTTCAATATCTGAGAAACATCCAATTCACCCTCCCCCTGGGTCAAAACATTCATCTTCATTAAGCTCATCAAAATTGTTTATCAAGGTGCATCGGGCTCAATGTCGAAGGTAAAACGCTCTCAGGAATAGGATCATCGTTAAGTAAGTCGTTAGAAAAAATAATATCCCCTTCCGAGTCAAATCACTTTTAATACCCGGTGCTATCGAGTCTTCCGGAACAAGAAATGTATTAACCTCCTGTATAAGAAAATCACTATCCACAACGGAAATAGGAGAAGAGGAGGGATATTCGAGCACAAAAGGAATAGAAGGAGTAAGATTCAACGCTTCGATCTTATCAATGAGAAGATTGACGTTTAATAATTTCTCACGAAGAATTTCGTCCTCGATTTGAAAAATATCAATATCAATCTCTCCTTCTTCTTCATCAAAGTCGTCATCATCAATTCCCTGTAAATTTGGATCCAATAAGATCGAGTTCACTGGTCGAGACTCCCGGTCGGGAAGATATAATCAATATCGTTGGGAGATGTGATCGAAATATGCTCGCACTAGCAATAAGAGTGTATAATGTTCCAGATTCAAGCATTTCATGAAATGCTCAGGTATCATAAATATAACGGGAAGAATACGAACAACGATTAATCCCCGACCAGGTTCCATACATAACAGGCATAACTGGCCAACACATAAAACACATATTCCACCAAAGCATATTCTCAAATCGCGTTGCTACCAGCGACTATCCATAAAATTTCTCAAGGCAACACGCGCCACTCTAAGGCAAGCATGGACAACATAAATAAACCAATCATCGCTACCCGTGACGATTTTACTTACACTCTCTAGGCATCGCACACTACTACTACTAAGGCAGCCTGACAATCCTAAAATTAACACAGTCTCTATCTCAACACTCGTAAGTGTTCTCATCACTTTACATCCTATCATTTTCATGTGGTCACATTACTCACACATCCTTTCCCTCATCTAACATAACTTTTGGAAAACTAACCCCATCATTTATAATCCTTCATGAATTAAGTAATTTAGGAATAATACCATAAACTGATCGGGTTATTTAACTTTCGCCATGTTAGAGGTTTTATTAAAAATAGACTTCACTTTCTGGTTATAGTTGCGCTTTTTATTTTATAAAAATCGGCATTCTCTATAACCTGGCTCTGATACCAATCTGTCACACCCCGTCAGTGGCGAAAACATAGGATGCGACGATACCATTCATCGCACAAGATACAAGATCATACACTTTATAATTTACATTCATAAAACTGAAGTTTACAGAAACTTTACAAGTTAAAAACTTGACATAATTCAAAACCACGACCATCTCGACCCAGTCCCCTTGGGTTACATCTTTTCTCTTCCAATACCAATCACATACCTTTGATTTAACACACCTGAAAATGATATTCAAAAACGTCAACAATAATGTTGGTGAGCTTGTAGGATTGACCTTAAACCTAAAAGTTGTGCCAATATTTCAACAGTAGACAATAGTGCTATATGACAGTGAATATATGCTAACAATCCAAGACATAACATCCCTGCTAGTCAATCACAATATGTCACTTACGCACCTAAAGAGCCTACCAGCTGGAGCACTATATTAGGGCGAACCACACAGAACCTTGCATGCCAAACACAGTACATGGAAGTAAATCAACACATAATATTCACATATCAGTCATAAGCACATATCTTGTCCCAAAAACAAAACCACATTTCGCACAGATTAATTCAAAATATTTCAAAACACATTTAAGTATCATTTTCCCCCAACAGAAAAACTAGTAAAAAGTGGGGCTACGAGAACTCACTTCAATCCGCAATCAAAGCAACTGCACAATCTCAAATAAGACAGAACACAAACAATCTCTACGCAAGCGCACAATGTACCCGACAACTACCTAATTAATATTCAAAATCAATACTCGTACAAAGTTATCTTATTGTACAAGTGTTCGCCTTAACACACGCAAAATCCTCATTTTCATCCCAAAATCCCATTTCCAATTCATATCATACCAACTCGTTATCTTAAATCTTTAATTTATTATAAAAACCATCGTCTTATTACTAACACTTTATCTCGTTATCAACACTTTATATCATATTATGGTTGTGTGGTAATTACGCGAAAACGACTCAAAAACACTTAGGCAAAGTGCAACATTGATCCGTCTCTGAATACGCTATACATAAATATATAGTATAAGGATATAAGGATAGGTCAATAATAGTATAGTAAGTATTTTCCGTCGGGTTAAAGACAAACGCTTCTAACCAAAACGTTATCTAAAACCTCCCGGGTCGTTTTCCCTCGACGAAGTGCGAATTGAGAATCGGTTAAGTCCGTGATCGCGCGTTTTGAATGGTTTCAAAGATTTAGATTTGATTATCTATTTCTACAAATTTAGTGCAAAAACAAACAAAGATAAGCTAAAAACAAAAGAAATTTAAAATCAAACACGAAAACGTTAACGGGATTAAAGAAACGAGCACTAAAACTTAAAATGAGCAAAAATAACCCTACCAGAGCCAAACTAATTTTCCTAAGTTCTAACTGGCTAATAAAAATTTTCAGAAAAAGAATTTTAATTTTTTGACTTTTAGATTTTTTATTATGAATTAAAAACACTTTTAATGAAAAACAATTATTAAAAATGCTAAACGAATTTATAAAATTCTAGGAAAAATATGAAAAGTCTATTGAACTAGTTGGGACGTAAGAAAAATAAGAAAACTGAAAAAGCAATTAAAATAAGCAGTCAAATAAGCTAAAAGGGCTGAAAAGCTTAAACTGTAAAGAAGGGTTAACTATTAAATCTTGCAAAGTATACCCAAAAAAGTCCCCAGGGCAGATGGTGTGAGTGTGTGTGTAAGGTAGAGGAGGGTAGAGGTCCAGGGTTCGAGCCTTGCTCACCCTGGATTTCCCCTCTTCCCTTTTTTTATTTTTGTAAAAACTTTTAAAAACAAAGTTATAAAACAGCTTAAAACTAGCAATTTTTGTGAAACAACTTTTTTCAAAATCAAAATTAAGCTGGGAAACAGCTTATCAAAACAAACAGATAACACTTGTTATTTTTGACTTTTTAAACAAAACCTAAGTAAACAATTAAACTACAAAAAGCTAAAGCTTAAGTAAAATAAGCTAAAACTACCCTTTAACTGACCTAATAAGCTAGAATGAATCAAATTTGAGTAAAAACTAAAAACCATAAGCTGGAAATCCAATAAGCTCTTTGATGAAAAACAAGGTTCAAAACAGACAAACTAACTACTTTGAGCTTATTTTTAAGCTCACAAACAGAACCTTATGGATTCTTGGCTTATACCAGCTTAAAGACTGGCCTATAAGCTACTTAAAACTTCTTTTAAAGAGCATTTTGAAATTTAAATGAACAATGAAAGAGCTACTTGAAAAAGCTGTTTGGCTCAGTTAGCAGCTGAGTTTTCTTTTTGGTTTTTATTAAAAAGACTAATATTGCAGATTAAAAACAGATAAGCAAATAGACTCTATAACTAGAAATAAGCCCTAACCTATCTAGATTTACCTATGAACTACTTGTAAACTAAATTTTAGAAGTTAAATCCTACTTTAACTAGCTTAAATTTTCACTTGAAAAAGGGCTTTTAGCTGTTTTAACTGCTGATGCAGTTGACATAGAAAAAATGACCAAGACAAAATGCAGGCTACTCAAACTTGTTTTAACAACTTTAAAACACTTAAACAAAAGCACAAATACAAACAAAAGCAATTAGAACAAATTAAAACACAAAAAGCTTATGAACCTGAGCTAGGACCTCAGATTCAAACAACTAACTCATAAACTTGTAAAATCCTAATATAAGCAATAAAAACATTGATAACCTTAAATTGGAAATCAAAATTGATTTAAAGGACCATAAAAACCTAGACATCACTAATTCAAATTAGTGTTGCCATTAGCCAAACACCCCTTTAATTCACTTGACACCATTTTAGCTTATAAATTGGAGATTTAAAACTCAAATTTCAGATACCAGATGATATCAAGCTTATATACGACCTAATTAACAGATTTAAACAACTAAATAAGCAGAAATGATAAGCTAACAGATAATGCTAATTTTTATGGATTTTTAAGCAGTTTAATATCAAAAACATGTAAAGAGGTCTAAACTAAGATTTGAACAAAACAAGCAATTAACAACTGAATAAGTAACAAAGAGCATGATACTAAAACATGATAAACAAACAGATTAATAAGCAAAAGAAGAATAATAAGCAGTTTTCATTTGAAAAGGGAATTACATAAAATGAATGACAATAAGCTGGAAAAATAAGCTATAAGCTAATCTACACTACTCTAAATTATCCTACTCCTAGATGCCTTTGCTGCGTGATCCGAGTGAGCTATTTATAGCCATGAAGAGAAGATTATAGGCTCTCAGGAGCGTCTTGAGTCTTTTAATCCTATCCATCCATATCAAACCGTCTTTTAACCAATTGATTCAAGCCCTTTATTGATTGCCACATTAATTCCACCAATGAGAATGCACAAGATCGCCAGCGTGGACATCTGAGTGTCAGATGGTGTCAGATCTTCTAGAAACAAGGGTAAACACCATTTAAGTGGGGGTAAATTTGGTGTACGAGTGTGCAGGGTAAAAGGGAAGGAAGGGGACGGTGAACAGTGTTTTCACCCGCCCCTTTTTCTTTTCTTATTTTGTTCTTTGACCGATTTTAAAAAGGGTTGTTGACTTGGGCTATTTAAGGGTTTTGGGCTCGGGGAAATAGTTTTGGTTTTTGGTTTATAAATGACTTAACGACCGTTAGTCCTTTGGTTTTTTCGTTTAAGGACTTATAGTGAAAATGATTTAATATTAAGGGTTATTTTGGTATTTTTAAGGGTTTTTGTCCTCATGTGGGTTGACCAAGGTTTGACCATTGTTGACTTTTTGTTAACCATTGTTGATAGAAAACTTCCAGCTATTGTGCACTCTTTCCGTTCTCGTGTCTGTTTTTGTCCGGTTTTGGCTCTTTTCTTGTGATATTTGCAATATCCGTGCCTACACATTCACAAAAGACACAATACACATATACAAGTATTTTTATGCACATTTTCATCTTTTTAGGGTTTGTTTTGATATAAAATAGATATGTGACTTCTCACATATCAAAATTCCCCAAACTAAGTGATTGCCGTGTCCTCACGCAATATTATATGCTCTAACACCAAATACTTCAAAACCTCCCCAAACTAATCATTTGAAAAGTAGCAAAGTCTTTTGTGAGGAGAAGTTAAGAAATCACAAGTTTTAAAACACACCGCTTTCCATTTTCAAAGAATTTTTTTCATATTTATGATCTTTATAATTTACAACTTACAACTTATTCATGTGTGACATAATGTATTGCTTTCATTATTCTTTGATAACTTTGAGGATCACGGAACAAAAAGCACAAAAAGTGTCCAAATGGATAAATTCATCGTCCCCGACTTTCACCTCTCCAAGCCAAGCTTAAAAACAAGATCATTGTAAAATACAAGTTATAATGCTAACACTACTCATAAAAGCTAATTGTGTACATACTTTTCCTCCCTTATTCCTAATTTCCTCTAAGGATTTTATTATTATTATTGGTGATAAACAAATTATGTCCTTATTAATAAAGTAAACCCGGTTTAGACCATTAATAGTTTCAAAACCTTTCCTAAAGAGACGATGTGGTGAAAATAAAGTCCACATTAAGGTTCTAAATTCACATGATTTAGGGGTTATCCTTTTTATTTCATCCGAAACAACTCAACTACGAGTCCAGAGACGGAGGCTTTATTTAGATAACCCCGGAGTCGAAATTTGGCTTTATTCTTCTTATTATTATTATTATAGCAACATTATTAAACCTCGGTCCTTTAAACAACTGCCACATCGGTATGCGAGCCGACCATGGTCCAGGAGTCTTATTTCGACCTCGGTGAATTCCTCGACCTTTTAGAAGGCTGCAACATCGGTTGTGAGCCGGCAAGATGCAGCAAACTTTTATCAGTCTCGGATTATTATTACTATGTGCCTTATTTAGAAGACTGTCACATCGGTTGTGAGCCGGCAAGAGGCAGTAAACTTTTATCAGCCCACAGTTTTTATTATTATTATTATTACCTCCACCCTTTAAACGACTGTCACATCGGTATGCGAGCCGACCATGGTCCAGGAGTCTATTTCCCCACAACACTGACAAAACCTCGATGTGTACCTTACTTTTACCAGAAGGAATCTCTACGAAGTGATCTAAACTAAGAATCGCAAAAACCAAAGAAACTTTATTTATTCAACAATTATATAACGTTTATTAAGCTGATGGGAGCAAAAAGCCACAATTAACCTTTATGAGCCTTAAAGAAATCCAACTATTCTATGTTTAGCATCAAAACTTATACTCTACTCTATCATCTCTTGTTCTTCACAATTTAAAATTTCTAATAAAGAAACTCGTGAATACTTAGCCTAGTGAATTAAGATCGGCACTTTAACAAGTCACATAGACTGGCAACAATCTTAATTCTAATAAATCGATCTTCGCATATTTAAAATCAATTATGGGAACTTGCAAAGTCTTGGCTTTTTCAAGCTAGACTCGCTTTTTATAGCTCCTTGTATAAAAGATTAGCAAAATTCAATCTATATACGTTAAGGAGAAAAGCTAAGATATAAAACCGGTCGGGTCAAAATTTATTTTTGTTCTCATAAATGGAAAGCCTACATTCGTGTCAAAATATTTTTAATCAAGTAACTATTTTTTTTTCATCCTCATTTTTTTTTAATTTTTTTAGAGGATATATATATATAAAAATTTTAAAATTTTTGCGGGAAAATGGGGTACGTGAGAACAACGAGCTAAGGTAGGTAAGATCATATCAAAGATATACTACCCCATACTAAAATTAAACATTGTCCTTAATGTTTCCTAGTCTAAGGCTTAAAACCCCATACTAGAACTTCAAAAAGTCGAATGCATAATCCGAGTATGGAGAAAGTATTACAAAAATCTCAAGCCGTTTATCAAGGATGCTAAAAGATAGACGTTAGTCGATAATAATCTAGGATATCGGATTTCCCCAAACCAATGGCAAGCAAAGGCTAGGAAGCTCGAGTGAACCGGGACAAAACACCGAACACGATAGTCTTCAAAATTTTTGGGTCAATCCTAAAAATAAGCACAAGCACAAACAACAAGAATCGGAAGAGTACAAGCCTCCTCACATCACATTAGAAATAAGAAAGAAGAAAGATGGATAAGCATGGGGTGCCTCCCATGAAGCGCTTTGTTTTTGGTAACCGAGTCACATAGCTTGACTCGATCCCCGCATTTAGTTGTCCATGGGGATGCAAATGGAAGAGAAAATCTCTAGCGGGCTTTCATTAATGTTTGGATAAACATTAAAGCACATGAAAGTTCCATCCCGATGAGATGATACCGGCTTATAAGAATAGAAAATATAAGCGAAGATGCCGGGGTCAAAAATGGTGTCTTCACTCCCGAAGGAGAAAAGAAAGTTCACAGGATGAGTAAGAAGGATTTGGATAACAATTGTGAAGAAAAGATAATGGCGATCCTTAGAGGATAATCTCACATATGATGGAGAAAAAAATTTCTCCATAACCCCGGGGTCGAAAACTTTGTCCTCGGTCATCAAATTATCATTATCAGGTTCATCCTTTAAGCCTTGTGGTTCATGATCAAAAAACACTTCGGGGAAGAGATTATGGGTGGTGTTATGCAAAATCTCAAGAACGTCTCCCTCCGAGTCATTATAAGCGTCCATAAAAGCATCGATCTTATCAATTTCGCCTCCTGGGTCGAAACACTCATCCTCATCGAAAAGAGGTGTGTTAAGTAAAACTGGCTCATCAAAATTAGAAACATTGGAGTCCTTGCGCTCGACATCCTCTAATATCTCATTAAAAAGAGGATTAATGTCACTAGAGTTGTAATTGTCATCAAATTCAAAAAGAGGGTTTGAATAAACTTGAAAATTTTCTTCTTGAACATCCTCCTTAAGAAATGATTCGTCATCTCCCGGTGGAGGTAAGCAAGCTAGAGCAGGTTCATTGATGAACCTCTCGGGATTAGGATCAATCGTAATCGTAGGTGAAAAATTTGTTGACGGATCACGGTTAAGCAACAATTCAATTTCTCTAAGATCGGCTTCAAAATCAACATCCTCATTTCCCGGTGGAAATGGGTCAAGAAGAGCGAGTTCATCGGCGAACTCCTCAAGAAGAGAATCGCTAGTCTCAAAAGATGTGAGACTAGGACGAGAATCAGAAAGCGGAGTGGTACTGCCACTCGAGAAATGATTTGATTTTTTTAATTTTAATACTTCTCCAAAACTATCCTTGCATGAGACATCAATGAAATTAATCATTTTAATTGACTCGTTTGCATGCTTTTGAGGATGCTTATCGACATGAAAAATTAATCGTTCATCCCCGTCCCTTAAGATAAGCTCTCCTTCGTACACATCGATTAAGGCACGACCGGTCCTAAAAAAGGATCTTCCTAAAATGATCAACAACAACAAAATCGGTAGGAAAGTGAAAACTCCTAACTTTGACAAAAACGTCTTCGGCGAGTCCTTTAGGTCGAGTAATGGATCGATCCGCTAATTCTAAAGTCATCCGTGTGGGGGTAAGTTCGGGTAGGGAAAGCTTTTTCCAAATGGAAAGAGGCATAAGATTTATGCTCGCGCCAAGATCGGCCAAGGCGTGACATACATCCATTCCCGGGAAATCACATGGTATAAGAAACTTGCTGGGATCTCCAAGCTTTTCGGGAAGCTTTTAAGGAGCATCGCCGAGCAATTCTCGTTCAACGGTATCTTAGCTCATTCAAGCAACTTTTCCTTATTCATGAGCAAACTCTTAATCGTAGGGGCAAATCTTGGCATCAAAAGTAAAGCGTCTGCGAAGCTAATGTCGAAGCGCAAATCTTGAAAGATATGAAAGATCTTCTCCATTTGATTCAAAGTTTTTTCACGGAACTTTTGATCATTACGTCTTGAAGGATATGGAATATTCGGCTTAGGTAAAGTCTTCGGAACATCGGGTTCCGAAATTGGAATGGGGGTAACCGGAAGTGGGATGTGAGCGGTACTTCCTTGGAAATTAGTTTGCTCCTTATCTGTTGTCTCCTCGGTTTCTCGATCCACTACCTTTTTGTGAGAAGGATTAGTAGGAATCGAAGGTCCCTTATAAGCAACACCACTTCGAATAGTGATTGCTTTCATCTCACCCTTCGAATTTAGAATAGTATTACTCGGAAGAGTACCCGAAGTTGAGGCTTGGTTTTGGAAAAATCCACCTAACATATTTTGCAAATTATTTTGAAAAGCATTTTGTTGATTCATCAAAACGGTTTGTTGAGTCTTCATTGTGTTTTGAATTTCATTCTTAAATTCTCCTTTCAATGACTTGATTTGACTTTGCATATTCCTCATCATTTGATCATTAGTTCTCTTATAACTTGAAAACTCATTTGAAATCTCTTGTTGAACATGATTATTAGGAAGTTGAAAAGGTTGGTTTTGAAATTCTTGATTTTGAAAATTTGGAGTATGATTAATTTGAGCTTAAAAACCTTGATTTCTATGAAAATTATTTCCCCTATTAAAATTATTTCCTTGCCCTTGATTTTGATTATACCTATTTTGACCATTGTTTTGCACCGGAGCAAAACCGGGTGGTGCCATTTGGTTACTAACACGGTTCAGAGGGTTAACTTGATTGTAAATACCCGTAGTCACACAAAATAGGTTTAATCAAGGTCCATGGAATAATTTTAATCAGGGAAATAATTTTTATAGAAATCAAGGTTTTCAAGCTTAAAATAATCATGCTCTAAAATTTTAAAATCAAGGATTTCAAAACCAACCTTTTCAAGTACCTAATAATCAAGTTCAACAAGGAGTTCCAAATGAGTTTTCAAATTATATGAAATCGAATGATCAAATGACGAGAAACATGCAAAGTCAAATCAACTCGTTGAAAGGAGAATTTAAGAATGAAATTCAAAACATGATGAAGACTCAACAAACCATCTTGATGAATCAACAAAATACTTTTCAAAATAATTTGCAAAATATGTTAAGTGGATTTCTCCAGAACCAAGCCTCAACTTCGGGTACTCTTCCGAGTAATACTATTCCAAACCCAAAGAGTGAGATGAAAGCAATCACTACTCATAGTGGTGTTGCTTAAGAGGGACCTTCGATTCCTACTAATCTTTCTCCCAAAAAGGTAGTAGAACGAGAAACCAAGGAGACAACGGATAAGGAGCAAACTAATTTCCAAGGAAGTACCGCTCACATCCAACCTCCAGTTAACCCCATTCCGATTCTAGAACCCAATGTTCTGAAGACTTTACCTAAGCCGAATATTCCATATCCTTCGAGACTTAATGATCATAAGTTTTGTCAAAAAGCTTCGAATCAAATAGAGAAGATCTTTCAAATCTTTCAAGATTTGCGCTTTGACATTAGCTTCGCGGATGCTTTACTTTTGATGCCAAGATTTGCCCCTACGATTAAGAATTTGCTCATGAATAAGGAAAAGTTGTTTGAATTAGCTAAGATACCGTTGAACAAGAATTGTTCGGCGATGCTCCTCAAAAAGCTTCCCGAAAAGCTTGGAGATCCCGGCAAGTTTCTTATACCATGTGATTTCCCGGGAATGGATGTATGTCACGCCTTAGCCGATCTTGGCGCGAGCATAAATCTTATGCCTCTTTCCATTTAGAAAAAGCTTTCCCTACCCGAACTTACCCCCACACGAATGACTTTAGAATTAGCATATCGATCCATTACTAGACCTAAAGGACTCGCCGAAGTCGTTTTTGTCAAAGTTGGGAGTTTTCACTTTCCTACTGACTTTGTTGTTGTTCCTCGAGTTCCTCTCATTCTTGGAAGATCATTTTTGAGGACCGGCCGTGCCTTAATTGATGTATACGAAGGAGAGCTTATCTTAAGGGACGGGGATGAACGATTAATTTTTCATGTCGATAAGCATCCTCAAAAGCATGTAAACGAGTCAATTAAAATGATTAATTTTTCATGCGAGGATAGTTTTGGAGAAGTTTTAAGATTAAAGAAATCAAATCATTTCTCGAGTGGCAGTACCACTCTGCTTTCTGATTCTGGTCCTAGTCTCACATCTTTTGAGACTAGTGATTCTCT
>BQNB010074241.1:0-31857 GCA_026074375.1 Tanacetum coccineum | reverse complement strand
CCGGCCGCCGGTGGGTATGAGAGGGAGAGAGAGATTTAGGAGAGTGTGTGTGTAAATGTAAGATATAAATGAAAAAAAAAAGAGATGGAAATATATATATATATAATTAGAATGTGACAAGTTAGGATAGTTGAGGGACCTAAAGTGTAACATATTTGGTATAGTTTTTATAACAACGGTTCGGGACTCATTTGAGCGACTTAACGATCGATTCAAATCTCGAAACTTGCACCATTGTTTTTATAATCATTTTTCTGATAAAAATGAGTATTTATTTGATATTATTTCATAAATATTTTATAACAATTAATAAAATATTTGTTATTCATTTTGTGAACCGGTTTCGCCTTTTTCGAAATAAAATTGGATTTTCAACTCGAGTATTCGCGTTATCCACAACGCTTTTTAATTAAAAATGATGAATAATTTATTTAATATTTTTATTAAATAAATACTGATAACTAAAAACAAATTTAATTGTTTTTGTGTGTCCGCGTTTATATTGTTCGAATAATGTTTGCGGTACTGTTTTAGCCCTTTTCGGCTCGTTTTCAGGTCTCGGGCAAAACTGAAAAGTTGTCAGGAATGTCATTCCACATCAAATTGCTTTAGAGTCCGAGTCGTGAAAACGTGATTTAGATGATCGTTCTTATAAGTCAAGCCAGACCCAAAAAGTCAAAGATTGACATCGTCATTCTAAATTCGAAAATTCTCGGATGTTACAAATATGGTATAACACTTGGTGAAAGAATGGTGCAATGTCTCTAAATAAAAGGAATTATAAAACTTGTTTTATTAATCACAAAACCCTAATTAATTTTATAGTTTCTTACTGTTTGAATTCGCATCATATACACATGATATTTTATTTTTTATTTTTCTAGTACTATCACAAGGATCGTAAGAATAGATAAAAATTTTTATAAAAAAAAAATAAAAAAAAAAAAGGAAACTTAAAAAACCGAGCTATAATGAAAAAGATATGACACTTTTAAGTTTACAATAATTAAATGTATAAAAGTATTTTTATAAAAGTTATTTTATAAACCTGTTCACTTTTTCAGATCTGATATACTAAGGGGGATATTTTGTAAAGGTCGACACACACACCCCCCCCCCCCTTTTTTTAAACAACAAATCCTTTTCATGACGAATCCAACACATGTAAGAACTCAAAAAACGGATTTAAAATGAGATGACACGTTATTTACAAGTTAAGTTCAAAAGGATTTTAATAAAAGTAAATTTATATGGAATAAGTTACTGTTCACGACAGTAAACTTTTGGAGAATAATTTTCCTAAATAGAGGTTTTAATTACGAATACGTGGACATAGGAATCACTAAAAACCGAATTGAAACGATTGAGATACAATTAAAATACGATTCCAATAATTAAAGTTATAAAAAGTATTTTTATAAACTTTTACCTACTGTTACTGTTCATAACAATATTTAACCATTTATAACATTAATTATTTCGTAGATTTTCTTAATACGAAACCGTGGATTAAGAAAGCGTAAAACAAGTCTAAAAAAGATAAAGGCTACAAGGTTTATAAAAAACCTTATGCACTATTTTTGCTTTTATACATTATTTTATAAAAACAATTAAATTAATAATAAGATATTAATACATAATCAATAAAAATATTAAATCATATATTTTTAACAAATAATACCCTAGTAAACAAAAATGATATTTTTCTATACTGATACAATTACCTATATTTTTATTTAACAAAGTACATTTTAAATTATCATTCAACCTTGTATATTTAATCAAAGGCTTACTAGGTGGTGGTGTGACTATATAATATATTGATATTTTACGTTTATAAAATACATTATGCTCATACGACCTATAATTAATTAGATTGCATTCGGATTGCCGAGACGATTTACATATTTGATTTAGATAATCAACTCATTCACTTATGGTGAGTTCATAACCCCGCTTTTATTCAATTATGTTGTTTTACAACTTTAGGTGAAAAACATGCATTGTTTTACGTTTGGACGCAAGTACTCTTTTAAACTAGTTACGATTGGCCTAGTAGCTAAACCATTATTGCCCACTATCATGAAACTGTCTATTCCTAGTTTAGCGAGCGGAATGTTATGAATAGAGCGATTTGGGATGACATCCCCGTTTGGGTGAGTAGCTTCTCATAGTTTCGAATGTACTGAAACAACTAATGGTATACATGTCGGAACAATTTGGATGTTGCGGGTTTGAACATCTACACGGGCCCTCAATTGCATTAAATTGCATACATAGATGTCGAGCTTCGGTGTCATGAGCTTAGTGCACTTCGTAATTACTTTTGTGATATTGTATTCGTTACTTATCATGCATTTTGAAATCTTGCGGTCCTACTTTATACATTTACTAAACCTGTGAATTTACCAACTTTATGTTGACGTTTTAAAGCATGTTTTTCTCAGGTCAATAAGGTACAAGAACAAGGATACATTGGGGGTCAACATTTTGGGAATCATATTGCATGGAGATTTAAATGCATTACATTTTGGAGTATTTGTTATGTACTAAAATCTTTACATTTTCATGGGTGAACAAATGTAAGCTTCGGGCTTTTGTATCGAACAAGTTTATTTAATCCAATGTATCATTTTTAAACGACTCATATAGAGGTCGTTCTCATATCTTGTGTTGTTTGATCTAATGAAGTATTCACTCTCTGAACTTATTTCGCTGCGACCCATTTTGAGGGTGTTACAGATTGGTATCAGAGCCAGGTTATAGAGAACCAGGTCAAATGTTTTTACTTGGACTATAACCATTTTCAAACATTGCATCATACAAAAGTTTTTCACGGGACATGCATATACTATTAAGTTGCATTAGTTGGTTAGACTAGATGCTTTCATAAATCTATATTACGTGTTTATATTATATTCTACGTATCATACTTAACTAGCCCTTCAATATTAATATACTTATATAAGTTTATTTTATTGTTTTTGCACACATGTCTTCTGCATCATCCACGGTGACCTACACATCTGTTTACACGGATTCTGAGCCAGGGAGAGTCTTTTTGGGAGCTGATGAGGAGCCGTCTGATGGAGGCCCTCCACGAGTCATCATATATGGATACGATGGACTCCCCATGCAGCCGATAGACCCACTGTCTCCTGACTATGTGCCCGGACTTGAGCACCTACCGTCTCCTGACTATGTGCCCGGTTCCGAGCCACCCACTTCTACTGTCGGAGGTTACCATACGTACCCGAGCCAGAGTACCCTGAGTACCTAGTACCATCCGATGCTGAGGCACCCTTGGAGGACCAGCCTCTACCCACTGATGCCTCACCTACCGCCTTATCACCAGGCTATGTGGCGGACTCCGACCCGGATGAGGATCCAGAGGAGGACCCCGAGGAGGAGGACCCCGAGGAGGAGCATGCTGATTATCCTGCAGATGGAGGGGATGATGACGACGACGATGATGACGATACTGATGACGAGGATGATGACGAGGAGGAGGAGCACCTATCTCCGGCCGACTCTTCTGCTATACCTGTTGTTGACCCTGTTCCCTCAGCTGGGGATACAGAGGCATTCGAGACTGATGAGTCTGCACCTACACCTAGATCACCTCAGATTAGGGTCCCCTTTGCCCAGACACGTCTCCATAGGGCACGAAAGACTGTCAGACTTGAGCCACCTATGTCACCATCTATGGAGGCACGCATTGCTGAGCATGCTGCCGCACCTACACCACCACTACCTGTAGCATCTCCACCATTACCTCTACCATCACCACTCACTACTAGCCCTACTGATGCAGGAGCACCATTGGGCTATAGGGCAGCTGGGATTCGGATGAGAGCTGCAGCTGTATCACCACCCTTATTACTACCATCTACTTCTCATAGGACTGATATTCCCGAGGTAAAGTTTCCGCCTCGGAAGAGAGAGTTGCTTTGCTACTCCCGCTCTGGATCGAGATCGGGGAAGAGTCATAGCAGCTGTGCCTGGTGAGGACAGCCAGGGCCTACTCTGGAGGGCCGATACTTGGGATGAGATTGTTGAGGCTATGCTAGAGGTAGCACCGACCACCTTGGAGGGGGCCGACCAGAGAGTAACGGGGCTTGATACTACTGTTAGGCAGAGGACTGAGGAGTTTTAGGTGCGATTCAAGGAGGCACATGATGACCGGGCTTTTCTAAAAGCTTGAGTCAACATACTATTCAGGGATAGGCCATATCACTGTCACACAGCTATGGCCTTGGATAGAGAGGCGATATATGTCTGTCTAACATGGGGACTGGTTTGAGGAGAGGAGTGCAGCTTGAGGCACATGTTAGGACATGGAGGCACAGGGCTAGCCACATTGATTGCTCAGACCACATCTCTTCAGATCTCAGTTGACCTGCAGGCACTTGGACGTATCGAAGCATTAGAGGTTAGAGGGATCCAGAGCCTAAGACTAGGCCAGCTGAGGCGGCAGCAGCTGTTAGTCATGTATCATTTGTAGCTATCCTATATAGCCTATTAAGTTTTATGGGGTACTCCCAGGCTGTAGGGAGTTTTGTTTTATCTTTTTTTTAGCTATCATTGTATGGCATGTTAAGTATTATGGGTGATCCCCAGCTAGCATTGCCTTAGGATCATATTTTTCATTTTTGTATCTCATTGTACTGATCATGTTGTAATCAAAACTATCATGTATGATTATCGATGTTGTTATGTATGGATGTTGATTTATTTATGTCATTGTTGATTTCACTTCAGTTGTATATTTCATTGTGGGTTGTGATCTCATTTTATTTTTTATGCATATGTCAAGTTGCGTTTATGATTGTATGAAATCTGACCTGTATTCTAATTCTTGTGATTTTTGAAGAAAATGCCACCAAAAAGAAGAACCACAAGGGCAACACCCGCCGCCATAACCACTCCTACCACAACTGTCACTGATGCTCAACTTCAGGCTTTAATTGATCGAGGCGTTGCTGCTGCATTAGCAGAACATGATGCAAGCAGGAGCAGAGATGGCGATAACAACCATGGTTTAGGAACCGGCGGAAGAAGGCAAGTGCCTACTTAACGAGAATGCACTTACACTGATTTCTTGAAGTGCCAGCCTACAAATTTCAAAGGCACTGAAGGAGTCGTTGGCCTGACCCAATGGGTGGAGAAGATGGAATCTGTTTTCCTTATCAGCAACTGTGCCATCACAAGTCAGGTTAAGTATGCATCTTGTACTCTTCAAGGAAGTGCCTTGACGTGGTGGAACTCCCACGTAAGGGCTGTCGCACGGAGTTGCTTTTTGCAATGCCATGGTAGGCTTCTACAAAGGATGATAACTGATAAATACTCCCCAGGGGCGTGATCAAAAAGTAGACTCTGAGTATTAGAACTTAAGGGTAAGAGGTATCGATTTGTTGACTTACAACCAACAATTCCAAGAGTTGGCACTGATGTTTGATAGGATGTTCCCTGAGGAATCAGCTAAAGTGGAAAGGTACGTCGGTGGCCTTCCTGACATGATCCATGGCAGTGTTAAGGCATCGAAGCCACAGTCAATGCAAGAGGCAATTGAGTTTGCTACTGAAATGATGGATAAAAAGATGCTCACTACGGCTGAACGTCAAGCAGAGAATAAGAGGAAATTTAAAGATACTTCAAGAAGCAACTAAAACCAGCAGCAGCCATTCAAAAGGAATAACGTGGCGCAGGCTTACACTACTGGGCCCGGAGATAAGAAGCCTTATGGGGGAACCAAACCTCTATGTACCAGGTGCAATTATCACCACGATGGGCCATGTGCTCAAAAGTGCACTAACTACAAAAAGATTGACCACTCGGCCTGTGATTGTAAAGGCCGACCAGCTGCTACTAACAACAACAACAACAACAACAATAACAACAACCAGAGATCCCAAGGGGCAAATCCAAGAGGGATCACTTGCTTTGAGTGTGGAGTTCAAGGTCACTTCAAGAGTGACTGCCCAAAGCTGAAGAATGGAAATCAAGGAAATCGGTATGGGAATGGGAATGTTGTAGCAAGAGCTTATGTTGTGGACTCTGCTGGAACAAACCCAAACTCTAATGTTGTCATGGGTGTGTTCCTCCTAAATAACCATTATGCTTTGATTTTATTTGATACTGGTGCCGATAGAAGTTTCATATCTACTGCATTTAGTTTTTTGATTGATATCATCCCAACTACTCTAGACCATGGTTATGTTGTCGAGTTAGCTGACGGTAAAATAATTTGGGTTAATACACTTATACGAGGTTGCACTTTAAATTTTCTAAATCACCCATTCAACATCGACTTAATGCCTGTAGAGATGGGTAGTTTTGACGTCATTATCAGTATGGATTGGTTAGCTAAATATCATGCCGTGATCGTTTGTGATGAGAAACTCGTTCGTGTTCCCTTTGGGGATGAAATTTTAATTTTTCATGGTGATGGAAACAACAACAGACACGAGTCTCGATTAAACATCATCTCGTGCACCAAAACTCAAAAGTATTTGCTAAAGGGATGTCCTATCTTTTTGGCACATGTTACCACGAAAATGGCAGGAGACGAGTCGAAGGAGAAGCGACTTGAAGAGGTACCAATAGTTCAAGACTTTCCTGAAGTTTTTCCCGAGGACTTTTCGGGTATTCCACCAACCCGCCAAGTGGAATTTAAAATCTATTTGATGCCTGGTGCTGCACCTGTGGCACGAGCACCTTATCGATTAGCTCCATCTAAGATGAAAGAATTGTCGGACCAACTGAAGGAACTTTCCAAAAAAGGCTTTATAAGACCCAGTTCCTCAGCTTGGGGAGCTCCGGTCTTATTTGTCAAGAAGAAGGATGGATCATTTAATATGTGCATCGATTACCGGAATGATAAGAAGACAGTGAAGAAACCGTTACCGCTTCAAGGATTGATGATTTGTTTGATCAACTACAAGGTTCGAGTGTCTACTCGAAGATCGACCTGAGGTCGGGTTATCATCAACTAAGGGTTCGTGAAGAAGATATTCCAAAGACCACATTCAGAAACTCGGGATATGGACATTATGAATTTAAGTTATGCTTTGGTTTGACTAACGCACCTGCTGTATTTATGGATCTCATGAACCGAGTGTGCAAACCATATTTGGACAAATTCGTGATTGTCTTTATTGAAGATATACTGATATACTCAAAGAACAAGCAAGAGCATGAAGAGCATCTCAAGTTAATCTTGGAGTTGCTAAAGAAAGAGCAGTTATATGCCAAATTCTCTAAATGTGAATTTTGGATTCCTAGAGTACAGTTCCTTGGTCACGTGATTGACATTTAGGGTATCCACATGGATCCCACCAAGATTGAATCCGTTAAAGATTGGGCATCTCCTAAAACTGCAACGGAGATTCGTCAATTTTTAGGCCTTGCCGGTTACTACCAAAGATTCATTGAAGGATTCTCAAAGATCGCCAAGCCAATGACCAAGCTTACTCAAAATAAGGTCAAGTTTGATTAGGGTGGCAAAGCATTAACGGCTTTTCAATTGATAAAGCAGAAGTTTTGTAGTGCACCAATTCTTGCTTTACCCGAAGGAAGCGAAGACTTTATCGTTTACTGTGATGCTTTGATCAAAAGGTTGGGCGTTGTGCTAATGCAAAGAGAAAAGGTGATTGCTTATGCATCCCGACAATTGAAAATTCATGAGAAGAACTATACAACTCATGATTTGGAGTTAGGATCAGTAGTGTTCGCTTTAAAGATTTGGAGGCACTATCTATACGGGACAAAATGTATCGTGTTCACCGACCACAAAAGTTTACAACACATCCTCGATCAGAAGGAGATGAACATGAGACAACGTCGTTGGTTGGAATTTCTTAGTGATTACGATTGTGAAATTCGTTATCACCCGGGGAAAGCGAATGTCGTAGCTGACGCTTTGAGCATGAAAGAACGAGAAACACTACGGGTTCGAGCCTTAGTCATGACTATTGGTTTGGATCTTCCCAAGCAGATTTTGGAGGCTCAGACTGAGGCAAGAAAACCAGAAAACCTCAAGTCTGAAGATGTGGGAGGTATGATGATTGAAAATTCGAAGGACCCATAAAAGCTCAGGAAGGAGAAATTAGAACCGCGTGCGGACGAAACACTGTGTTTTAATAACAGGAGTTGGTTGCCATGCTATGGTGATCTAAGGACTCTAATTATTCATGAGTCTTACAAGTCAAAATATTCTGTTCATCCGGGTTCCGATAAAATGTACCAAGACATGAAGCAACTATACTGGCGGCCTAACATGAAAGCCGACATTGCCACCTACGTTAGCAAGTGTTTGACGTGTTTAAGAGTCAAACGCCGAACACCAAAAACCATTTGGGCTTATTGGTAGAACCAGAGATTCCTCAATGGAAGTGAACAATATCACATGTTTTTGTCACCAAACTCCCAAGACGCAAAGTGGAAACGATACCATAATGGGATTTGATAGGACCGACTCACCAAGTCTGTACACTTCTTTAATGTGAGGGTAACTGACCCTATGGTGAAAAATAGCAAGATTGTACTTGAAGGAAGTAGTCACGAGACATGGTATACCAGTCTCAATCATTTGTGATCGTGACCCTAGGTTTGCGTCAAAATTTTTAGAGGTTCATTTTCAGAAGGCTATGGCACTCGATTAGTAGGAGGTTACGGCATACCCTCCGGAGACTGATGGGCACAGCGAAAGAAACTTTCAAACTCTTGAAAGAATGTTACGCGCTGCATGATAGACTTTGAATGGTTGGGGAAGACACTTACCGCTTAATCTAATTTTCATACAATAATAGTTATCATGCTAGCATTAAAGCTGTCCCATTTGAGGCACTTTATGGTCGAAAGTGTCGATCACCCGTTTGTTGGGCCGAGGTCAGAGACGCTCAGCTCACAGGTCCAGAACTTATTCAGGAGACAACTGAGAAGATTATTCAAATCAAGCATAGAATTCAAGCCGCTCGTGGTCGCCAGAAGAGTTACGCTGATGTGAGGCGTAAGCCTTTAGAATTTCAAGTTGGTAACCGAGTCATGTTGAAGGTATCACCTTGGAAAGGGGTTATCCATTTTGGCAAACGGGGGAAGTTAAACCCAAGGTATATTGGACCTTTCAAGGTGTTAGCCAAAGTGGGAACCGTTGCTTACCAACTAGAACTTCCTCCACAACTAAGCAGGGTTCATAGCATGTTTCATGTATCAATCTAGACGTGTTTTATCGATGAGCCATTGGCAGTTCCGTTAGATGAAATACACATTGATGATAAACTCCGCTTCGTTGAAGAACCAGTGGAAATAATGGATCGTGAAGTCAAGCAATTAAAGCGAAGCCATATTCCCGTCATTAAAGTTTGATGGAACTCTAGGAGAGGTCCTGAGTTCACATGGGAACGTGAAGATCAATTCCTGAAGAAGTATCCGCAACTCTTCACAAAAACCGCACCCTCGACAAGTGCGCGTCTTGAGCCTTCGGACAAGGCTCTGTTAAAGGGGAAGACTATAACAAGCTGTTATTTTAGGTCATTTTCAGACTCATATAATTCATTATTTTTTATTTTTAGGTTTTACGCGGTTCGCTTTTAATTTATTATTCCTTATGTCAATCGCGTAACTAAAAATCAACGTTCATGTAAACGGCACCAAACAAGTTAAGTTTACATCAAGAAAGTGTTATATTGATTAGTAAGAGTATAATTTATAACTTTTCATAATTTATTTTTGTTGGTTACGTAAAACGCTTACGTTTCGCAATAAGTTACATTCGGGCATACCCGGAAGCACCCATACCTATCTATACTCAAACAAATACCCACTATTATACCCAATACCCAAACATTTACTCATTTCCTTATCTATAAACTAGTAAAATCGGATCCAACATGTATTCACATGAAATAAATCCAAAACTCCCCACTAACTCTTCCATTGCAAGTTATAAACCTTACACAAGTACACACATATCCCATGTTTCCATAAATTGGCTTATCATGGTACCCTACACCCCCATTTCAGCCATGGGTTGGTCTTGGGAGGAGGATAGCTCTTTTGCAATGTACCCTAAACCACTATCACCCCATGGTATTAGTTTAAGGTTGTATTAGGTCTTGCCAAGTTCTATAAGTAGATAGTCTTATGTAACTAACTCATACACTTCTCATTTACAAGAAAGACACTCATACTCCCTCAAATATAAGCCAAAACCCACGGCTAACAATAATAACACTAGGGCTTCATTTTCTTTTTTGGTTCTAAAGCATTCTAAGTATTCTAGTGTTCATTCTAAGATCATCTTATGGTTAACTCATAAGTGGTATTGCAAGTTGGATTTTTGGTTACAAGGATTAATCAAGAAAATATATTTAGGGTTTTCTTGATTAGGGTTTTGGATTTGGAAGTCTTGCTAGGACTTTTATCTTGTGTTTATCATTCTACTCATCTACTATAAGGTCTATTTAAAGTATTTCATTTTCATTCATTCATTATCTTATGTGTACATACTTGTTATATATGTTAAACACCACCTAAGATTATTTTTATGGTTTATAAAGTATTTCAAGACCTATATAATTAGAAATTTATTTATTTACAAGGTGAAATAATGTTCAAAATAAAGGTACACACTTGGTATGAACATTATATAAAATTATATAGATAGTTTACAAATTAAAATGTGTTGAAGGTTTATTTACAAGTTATGTATAAAAATATCATGAGGACATGGTTCATTTGGACATGTATTGTGGACATGTTTCAAGACTTTATATATGTGAGAAATATGTATACCACTTGGTGAAAGATTGGTGCAAAATCTTAAATAAAAGAAATTATAAAAATTGTTATATTAATCACAAAACCCTAATTAACAAGTGTTATGGACTTTTAAAGGACTTAATATATGTAAGATATATGGTATAATACTTGGTAAAATAATGGTGCAAAGTTCCTAAATGAAAGTAATTATAAAACTAGTTTTATTAATCATAAACCCTAATTAACTTTTAATACCTACTGTTTGGATTCGACATTAAACCCATACATTTTATATTTTATTAAATTAGTACTCTTCACAAGGATCGTAAGCATGTAAAGAACTCGAAAAACGGATTTATAACGAAGAAGATATGACATTTACGAGTTTACGTTAATTAATCGTATAAAAGTAATTTTATAAAAGTTATTTTATATAAATACTTTCTGTCTCAGATCTGATCTATAAAAATAAATATTTTATAAACATAGTACTCTTCATGACGAATCCAAAGACATAAGAAACTCGAGAAACGGAATTAAAATGAACAAGTTATGTATTTTATAAGTTATATATAATTAATTACATAAAAACAGTTTTTATGAACTGTTATGAACAGTAAATGTTACTGTTCATCAGAGGTTTAATTTTTATAAATATGATATTTTGATAGATTTTCTCAATACGAAGTCGTGGACATAAGAAACGTATAAAACGGAGTCAAAACGATAAAGATATGAGGTTTTAAAATCGCGCGCACTATTTTTACTTTTATACATTATTTTTATAAAACAATTAAATTAATAATGAAATATCATTATGTAATCAATAAAAACATTAAATCATATATTTTTACAAATGATACATTAGTAAATGAAAAATAATACTTTCTTTACGGGTACAAGTACATATGCTCTTATTTAACAACGTACGGTTTAAATTATTATTTCAACCTTTAAAAAAATCTAATAAAAACTAGTAGGTGGTGGTGTAACTATATGACATGTGATGTTTTATTTATATGAAATACATTATACTTATACGACCTATAATTAATTAGGTTGCATTCGGATTGCCGAGACGATTCACTTATTTGATTTAGATAATCAATCATTCACTTACGGTAAGTTCATAGCCCCGCTTTTATTCAATTATATTGTTTTACGTTTGGACGCAAGTACTCTTTTAAACAAGTTACGAGTTGGCCTAAGTAGCTAAACCCACTATTGCCCACTATCATGAACTGTCAATTGCTTGACTGACTGTACTGGTTAAGTAAGCGCGAATGTTATGAATAGATCTATTTGGGATTGACATCCCCGTTCGGGTGAGTAGCTCTCACCGGTTTCGAGTGTACTGAAACAACGAATGTATACATGTCAGAACAATTTGGATGTTGCGGGTTTGAACATCTACACGGCCCCTTTATTTGCATTAAATTGCATACATAGTGCACTTCGTAATTACTTTTATGATATTGTATTCGTTACTTATCACAATTTTAGAAATCTTGCGGTCCTACTTTATACATTTACTAAACCTGTGAATTCACCAACTTTATGTTGACGTTTTAAAGCATGTTTTTCTCAGGTCAATAAGGTACGAGAAACAAGGATACATTGGAGGAACACCATTTTTGGAGTCACTATACTATAAAGAATTAGGGGGGGGGGGGTGGGTGCATTACATTTTGGAATATCTGTTATGTCCATAAAAACTTTACTTTTCCATGATGAAGCAAATATATGCTTCGGGCTATTGTAACAAACAAGTTTATTTAATCCAATGTATCAATTTTAAACGACTCATATATAGGTCGTTCTCATATCTTGTGCTATTGATCTATTAAGTAACACTCTATGACCCTTATTCCGATGCGACCCATTTTGGGGGTGTTACAGTAAGACCTCTCCTCCTCCCTAGGAGGAGGGATTGGATAATTTATATATAGTTGGAGCTTCAAGATGTACTTGTGTTGGTTATAAGGAAATGAGGTGAGATTAGTAGGGATTTAATATTTTATTTGTGTGTTCCTTCTCTTGTAAATCGTCCTAGGTGGTTCATAGTATAGAAATGATTTAATTTTTGTGTATTGGGTGTAAAAGTGGCTATTTGTTTGAGTATAGATAGGTATTGGTGCTTCCGTGTATGCTTAAATGTATTTTATTACGAAACGTAAACGTTTTACGTAACCAATAAAAATAAAATATAAAATGTTATAAATTATCCTCGTAATAATTATATAACACTTGCTTGACGTAAATTCACCTGAGAAAAACATGCTTAGACTCCAATGCACATCAAGTAAGCCAAGCATCTAATTCACCTGAGAAAAACATGCTTAAAAGTGTCGCCATAAAGTTGGTGAGTTCATATGTTTATGTAAATGTAAATGTTAGATCAAAGGTTTATAAAGTGTATATGACCATTTCAATCATTATAATAGTCATCAAAATGTAAGTATAAAAGTTGGAATCAAAGGTGTGTATGACTATTCTATCCCATATAATAGTCACAAAAGTTATATATAGTTGACCAAAGCTTTTGTAATGTATGCATGACCATTGTATCCAATAGAATAGTCACCATGTGTGATTACGATTATACCCCTAAGTTCATGAAACTGCGGCGTAGGCTTATATGCATGCCACTTTATTCAAGGCACAGTAAGAGTTCATGATTATGTAGTTGTTGGCCCTGTAGACACCAATCCAGCCATGCTCCGACATGGTATAACGTTCGTTAGTTCAGTACCGCTGAAACTAGTGAGAGCTAATCACCCGAACGGGGATTGTCAATCCCAAATAGATCTATCTTATAACATCTGTGCTTACCCTCTGAGTAATTAACAGCTCATGCAACTTAAGCTAATCTGTAATCATTTGGGTCAAAGTAAATTTGTTGCGTCCACAAGTGAAAACAAGTATTGTATCCCATTGTGAGATATGAAAATGAGTATGTAAACGAGTTTGTAATCAACCATGTAAATGAGTTTGTAAATGTTCATGTAACCGAGTTTGTAATCCATCATGCAAATGAGTTTGTAAATGTTCATGTAAACGAGTATATAAATGAGTTACGAAATCAAGTATGTAAACAAGTAGGTAAAAGAGTACGTAAAAGAGATTGTAAATGGATATGTAAACAATTTGTAACGAGCATGTATTCTCCCTCGAGATTTGTAAAGTAAATGTAAAACAAGTGAAAGAGGGGCTATAAACTCACCTCTAGTAAATGTAGTGATTATCGCAAATTCAACAAGTAATCGTGACAAACGATCCGGGATGCAACCTAATTAATTATAGGTCGTATAAGTACGATGTATTTAATGTAAATACAACATCACAAGTTATAGCGTTACATCACCACCTGATAGTCTTTGTTTAATTTAAAAAGTCAAAACAATATTTAAATCGTATTTGATAAATAAATGTCTATGTATATGTATCCGTAAAATAAAATGTTATCTTTGTCCAACAATTGATTATTTGTTAATAATACATGATTTAATATTTTTGTTGATTATATAATGATATTATATAATTAGTTTAATTGTTTTATAAAATAATATTTATAAAGTTAAAAACGTATATAAATATTATATAAATGATACGACAATATTTTTTAAGGTTTTTATAGCCCAAACGGACTCGAAAACACTCGTAAACCATATTTTATGTTTCTAACAGATTGTACATTTTTATAAAAATTACAAAAAATAGTTTATAAAAATAATTTAGTTTTTATAATTTCTATTTATCCGAAATCTTTAAAAACGCGTAACTTGTTCATTTTAACTCCGTTTCGCTTGTTCTTTATATGTATGAAATCGTGACGAGATAAGCCATTCAAATAAAATACTCACTGTTTTTATAAAAATCTGTGTCAAAATTGTAGTTTCAAAACAATTTATAAAATTACTTTTATAACTTTAAATCTTTCAAAACCCGTAACTCATTCGTTATAGCTTTATTTTTCGAGTTTCTTATATGCTTGGAATCCTCATAACATGTACTATGACACTAAAATATCCATGTATTTTTACCAGATTTGAAACAGTGCCAGTTTTTATAAAACTACTTTTATATATTTAATTATCGTAATCTTGTAGATGTCATAACTTCTTCGTTATAGCTTCGTTTTTCGAGTTTTATATATGCTTGGATTTCTTATGAAATGTACTATTATACAAAAATAATTCCAAAATTTATAAAATTACAAATCCTAACAGAATAATTAAAACAGTTAGCATATGTATATAAATTATAAACTAGTTTTTATAATTTATTACTTGGTTAAATTTGTACAAGTCCTCTACCTTACTTTATACCACATCTTTGGTATATTTTAGGTCCTCTAAATTGTGTCCATCATTTTATGACCAAGTAAAGTGTCCTCATATTTATTTGTGTATAAACTTTAATAATAAACTTTCAATAATTAATTTATAAACTAAATCTATAAATTAATCGACAATTATAATAAGTATGTTCTTGTGTTCTAATATACTTTTAACATCATTCCATCACAAGAATAAGTAATTTTGAATCATAGATCAAGCTTATCATATTTTATAAATCTACAAAATAAACATTAGGTGGTGATTAACAAATATAACATGATATAAAATATGAAATTGAATAATTAGAAAGATTAAGGTTATTTTAGACCTTAATGAAGATGTAAGAAGAAGCTACACAAATCAAACCCAAGTATTTAACCATAAATACTTCCAAGAAAACCCTAATTCGAACTTGAAAACTCTAATTATTTAACTTGAATAACCCTTAAATAATCAACACCTAAGCTTCCAAACCACCTTGATATCCTTAGATATTATACCTAAGAACACTAGTATACTTATAATCTTGCTAGAATCAATAGAAAACTATTTTGTGCCGTGGGGTAATAGGGGGAACAAGAGAGAAAAATTTGATAGTTTACATGCAAATGGAAGGTGTGAATAACGCTTGCATTATGCCTCTTTATATAGTGAAAGTATTAAGGAAAAAAACTAACTAAAACCATGAGTTAGGAAGTGGTTTGAGTACAAGAGGTGTAAGACCTCTTCTCCTCCCTAAGAGGAGGGATTGGACAATTTATGGAGAGTTGCTGTTCTCATCTTTTATCGTTGAATGCCACCATACATCAACCGTTCATTTCCCATTGCTAGATAATGAACTTTGGCTGGGGGACAAGATCCCTTATTGTTTCGAGATGAGTTGAACACGTACACACTTGGTCATCCTGCATGTCGCCAAAGTTGTTATCGGGGTAAATGAACCACCGATCCGTTGCGGACATTGCCGCCACTAATGCTACATCTGTCACTCACTTATGGCTGAGAGTGAACGTTCGTCTTTACGTCAAGAGTTTCAGGCACTGTTTGCTATAATTGTACTTTGGATTATTTGTAAGAAATAAAGCGGCAACGAAAAGAAGTATACTAAATGTGATTAATTTTAATCATTATTTGGAATATGTGTGTAACAAGGCAAGAGCAGTTAGCTTGAATGTAGATCTGTGGGGAGATTTTGTTAAGTGTTATTATTTTTGAGATAATACGTGTCCAATTTGACGTGCCCATTTAAAAGCAAGAAGTGGGAAATTGTCAAATAGATTACGTGTCCGAGTCGAAAACCAACGGATTTGGGAAGGTTGTATTTATTCAAAGGTTTAGGTGTCATTTTTATTTGGTTGTAAAGGTTATCTCTATAACGTTGTTCGTCAAATTCCTAACCCACGTGTCCCGTTAAATAAAGCAGAAATGTACTATCCTTTTGTCTTTCCTACAAACCATCAGCCCCCGCACCGCCTCCTTCTTTTCTCAAAAGTTCATCTTCATTCCTCAAACACCTGTAGGTCCTGGTTTTGGATATATATAGCCTTAGTAAGACAATAGCTAACCTGAAAATAAATCCAAACGATAAACTATGTGAGAGGACATTGACTTTTGAATATCACGTGTTAATGCAGAATCTTAACACAAGTATTAAGAAGAACACAATATAATACTAACTTTGCTATTGATTTCTATTAAGCTTCAATGCTACTATTTCTTATATAAAACTCTATGCCGCAGGGTTCCTTTTATACACCAAGAAAACCCTAAAAGGCTATACAAAACGTGTGAAAGGATAATGCATATCATTTCTTAAGATATCTCCTAAGATATCTCTAAGATAACTATTTTAACTATTCTGTTACATAAACAGACTTAACTAAACAATGACAGAACTAACTATTGTTCTGCCAGACTTAACTTAGTACTGGCAGACTTAACTATATCTACCAGACTTAACTCTATAAAACTATCCACGGACTTAAGTTTTTGTTTACAATAATTACTAAAACAATCCTCCCCTAACTTGAACTTCACTTATGATCTTCAAGTTTCTTTGAGTACCTTCATCTTTGATCTTCCTGAGGATTTTGTGAGCATTATCTTTGGAATTATTCATGAATTACAACATGATGATCTTCATGTATAAACAGGTTCTTGACTTCTATCAGCAACTCTTGAAATCATCACAAAGAATATTTGCAGCAACAAATCTTTTTAGCAACACTTGAATAAGCAGCAACATTGACTATATGTACATCAAATCATAAAGTTTCAGTCTATTCTCATCACTTCCTAGGATGTGTTAAACTCCTAGTGAGAGGTGAATCATTAAAAATTTAATGGATTTGAAGTCTCTTTACCAGTTAGCCATTAACTCTGAAGTAGTCAGTCATTTGGCCACCCAGAATGGTTCTGCATGTCATGTTGACTGAAAAACCAATGTTCAACTTCAGGTTAGTAAAACATGGTGAGTTGATACCATATGGTTTCTTGGGCAAAACCTACAGCCCTATTGAACGGATTTGATATGCCTTTACCTGTAGCCGTTTGCTCAGGGCTAGTCAATCCTTTAGCACCTAGAAAAAGGTTAAATTTCCATAGTGGATTGCCCATTACCATATCAACTCTTTGTAAATGAAACTTGGTGAAGTTGGATTAACCCCCCCCCACCCCATCCACTTTTTAGGTAAAGTATCAATCCATCTTAATATGGTTTTGCAACTTGTTTTTTACCATAAGCCATAATCTCATGGACTTAGTAATGGTTTGTCCACCAGCTTTACCACAAATCCATAAATTTGAGGGCTAGCCAGACTCTTCACTTTTTTAAACAGATATGTGAGCGCGCGAAAACCATACAATTTTTTGGCAAACTGTCAACCTCAACGGATTTGAGAATCTTTACCAAAGTCGTTTGCTTTGGACTAAATAGTTTTATGTTGTTAGAATATGGTGGACTGATAACCATTTGTTGTGTTAGTGCATAGCACCTCCACCAAGTGTTGTTCTCCTCATCTCCATCCTAGATTGCTAACTCATCAATCTCCATTATTTTCTAATGCCAACTAGCTTCTCCATCATTTTCAAAAGTTTATAACAATCCTCATCTGGTTTTCCTCCTTGAAGTTTCTTGTCCAATATAGCTTTGCATACATCAGTAGACAAAGGATACTTTCTCTTGATTAGCATATAAACATCTGCAGACTTCAAGTTCAAACAATGTACTCTGCAAGCATCATAGTATCTCTAACAAATTATCCTTTGTTGACTTGGCAAACTCCAAATTGAATATGTACTAAGGGGTTCTTGAAACATGTTCTTCAAGTATTCCCAAAGTACCTTTTCAAATTCATCCTCTGGCTCATTCATACCATGTGTCTTCATAACAATCTTTTATAGCTCTGTAAGATCGTCTCTTGATATGTCAGTCAGCATTGCTCTAAAGCTTATGTATATCATATCAGTTCCATTCTCCCTTACAATCTGGTATACACCTTTCCTTCCTTGCTTAATGTTCTTGTAATTTGCTATACTGGGTGATTTTGTAGCTATAGGAATAGGATTAATGGGAATTTTAGTACCTGAAGTAGAATCATCTTTTTCATTGACTTCATCTGAATCTTCAGATTCATCCCTATCATGGTATGTATGGAATCCTTTCCTTGCTATCTGTTTTCTCCTCTTTCCAGTCTTCTTGATTGGCTTATCATCTTTATCTTCTTCAATCTTCTCCTCTGTTGATTGAGTACCTTCATCATCAAACTTTAGCTTCTTTGCAGTTTTAGTTTGAAGCTCTTTACCAAATCTCTTCAAACTTTCCTTTATTGCTTCAAAGTTCATGGGGACATAGGTATCCAATTGCTTAACCAATTTTTCAAATTCTGTTTTCACTTCTTTAAAATTCAACTTCTTCAATTGAGTCAACTTCCATGTCCCTTGATTCTTTAGAAAGTTTGACATATAGTTCCTGAGTTGTGTTTGAGTCATAGGCTTATTCCTTTTTGCTCTAGCTCTTTCCTCTGCAAAGTGTTTTCTTATTTGATTTACCAACTCTACCATCCTTTTTGCATAATCTTCAATAGTAAGATCATTTCCAAGCACACTTTCCTTCAATTCTTCATTTGCTTCAAGCTTTGCTCTAATAGTGTCCCAATCTTCTTCAGTATAAGATTGAGCTTCAAACTGAACTTGAGCCTTCCTTTTCTTTTGTTCCTCTATTAATTCTTGCTCTTCAGCCAACCTTTGAGCTAAAAGTGAATCCGAATGAACTTTTTTGACCACTTCTTCCTTTTCCAAAGCTTTTTCTAAAGCATCTAATCTGATAGCTTCGGCAAGTCCTACTTCTTCTTGAAGAATTTGTTCTTTTGTATTTCTAGAAGCTTGATCCTCTTCTTCTGTCATATGAGCCTTTCCTTATGCTATTAGTAGTAACTGGATCAATGCAGTATTAACATCCAAACTGCCAGCATTAATCTCTTCAATACCAGAACTACGTTTAATGCCACCAGTATTAACTTTTTCAGAGGCAGACTTAACTTCTTCAAAGTCCAAAGCAGTACCAGCAAATTCTTTTAAACTCTTCCTTCTCTTGTATCTCTTTCCTTTGTCAACTGACTTGATCTTTTTAACTTTTGTTAAGATTATAGCAGCTTCTAGAGTTCTAAGGCTTATGTCTTCAACTTGTTCCTCCCCTGAAGCATTGACAGTCTTTGAGGGAGTAACAAGCTCTTGTACCAAAGAAACCAGAGGATCTAAATCATAAGTCTTCCTTCCCTGAGCCTCTGTTTCTTCCCCCTCAGAATCAGACAAAAGAACCCTCTTGGTCTTTCTCTTCAAAGCAACCTCCAAAGTCTTTACTCTTTCTACCAAAGTGAGGATAGTTTTCCCGAAGGTCTGTTTGGTTTCCTTGAGTTGCTTCTCCAAGTCACCAATCCTTATCATTAACCGGGAAATAGTAACTTCTTGTCTATGTGTAGGTGGTTGTTAGTCAGATGATGGTTGTTCAAAGGTATGCTCTATTGGTTCATGTGCAGGTAAAGGTAAAGGTGAGGGGGATGCAGTGGTAGTTTTAGCAATAGGTATTGGTGGTGCAGGTTGAGAGAGAGGTGGAATAGTTGTGGCTTCAGATGGTATAGGTTGAGTTGTAGGTGGTGTTGGTGGTACCACACTAGATGATGGTTGAGGTTGAGTGACAGATGGAGGTTCCTGTCCAGCTCTTGGAGCAACAATAGACAACATAGCTGGCAACAAAGGTGTTAGTACCCCCCCCACTTTTCAAACCGCTCTTTCATGTTTCCAAAAATCTTTTTGGTCAAGGTCACAGCCAGATAAGGGTGTTTGTTACATACTGAGATATTGACAATGCAAGTAATGTAATAAAGTGAAAATTTTCCCCGTATAATTGTGATCATAGTAAAATAGGTTGATGAAAATTATTGGGTTGTTATATAAACTCTGCCAGTGGAAAGACAAATCAAGGCAGTAGCAATATTGCTACCAAATTGATCACATCCACCACTTTTAGAGCTTATACAATGTAAAATATGGTGGACTAAGAATCTCCATTGGGGTGTGAAAAAGCTTTTCCAAAAGGTAAAAGATCCATCAGTAGGATACCCCATATGGCCCATCCCCTCAAAAATCTCATTGTTTAGGAACATGGTAATCCCTGAACCATCTGCTAATTTAATCTTACTTCTAATAGATGTCTCAGTGATTGTATACGCAATAGTATCAATAGTTGCTTGTAACTCTAGAGTCCCGTCAGCAAGAGTTTTGGCAGTAGCAGTCTGCCAAAACTGTTTGACTAGGGAATCATAGATAGTAGGATTAGTAGTTAAAGCATACCTGAGGTCGGAACCTCTTAGAAAATCCACTATCTCTGCAAACCCTACACTTTCGTCAGGTTTGCGTAAAAATCCCACTTGATTATGTTTGTCGCAGTATTTTAATTGAGCCATGAGTTTAAAGTTGCAATAAAAGGTAGTGATGTAGACTGAAAATTACTGGGTTTAGTTACGAGTGATGGTAACAAGACAATTGACGATATTCGTTATAAATATAAAGAAGATTTTTATTTTGCGAAGAGGAGATAGCAATAAAAAGATAAGTATGAGAGATATCATAACTTTATCTATATATAGCTTCTCTGTTAACGACAATAGCGCCGTAAAAATCTGTAACGGTAACATTTAAACAGTGTTTAAACAGAGAAAGTCAATTTTCCAGCAACCAGCATTAACAATAACCTACCAGTATTAAAATTTACACTACCAGACTTAACTTTGGTCAACCAGAATTAATTATGTTACAACCTGAATTAACTTTTTTAACCTGAATTAACAAAAAAAAAATGTATTTATTGATGACATTACAAAACAAAGACCGTTTCACACATGCTTTACATCAGTTAATATCCATGCTATTACGCTAAGAATTAACTCTAAAATACAAAGAAAAACATGCTGCAGAAGTTTGTATAGACATAATTAACTTAAATTAACTACCCGAATTATTACTACATAACTACCAGAATTAATACTACTTGACTACCAGAATTAATACTACTTAACTACCAGATTTTAGTTAACCTTACTATCAGACTTATACAAACTATATAATTTAGCCTCCCCTTAAATGTAGCTATGTGTTTATCATTCCAATACTAATCAATAGTAATTAAACTGTGATCCATTCAAAAGGTTTAGTCAATAGGTGCTGCTACTATTTAAGGTCTGTGTGAATTTTCTCCTCACTATGAGCTTCTTCTCAATAATAATCTCTTATAAATTGATGGAGTATCTCGATGTGCTTTATATTGGAATGATACAACTGGGTCTTCACAATGTAGATTGTGGCTTTTATTACACTGTGGATTTGGGTTCATGAAATGATACCTCTAGTCCAGAGTTGATTTTGAACCCACAATACTTGTAACAGCAATTTGCAGACAGCTACATATTAAGCTTAAGTTGTAGAAGTAAGCAACTAATGGCTGTTTCTTGCATTGTCATGAGATAAGTCTTTGTCTAAGAAATTGACAACAACCTGTTATGGATTTCCTGTCAAGGTTGGACCCACCATAATCACTGTCAGAGAATGCTTCAGGTAATAGGTGATTGCTATAGGATTCCATAATCCCAAATGTGGGTTTTGCCCTTAAGGTACTTTATAGTTTATCTTCACATAATTTGAGTTGTGTAAAATCATTGGGGGAGTGACATTGGGAAAATGAGATACAACACATAATGCATAACATTTTATAGCATAGAGGCAGTTAAATAATGAGAAGAACCTATCATGATCTGTATAGTGCAATCCACATCAACAGCTTCCTTATCTTTTGTCAATGCCACTTTGGTCTCCATGGGGGTTATTGCAGTTTTCACATTTACAAGATCAAATTTCTTGAGTATCTCAGCTACATACTTGTCCTGAGATATGAAGATTCCTGCCTTGTTCTGTTTGACTTGTAACCCTAAAAAAATGTGTGTTCTCCCATAGAACCCTATCTGACAATCTGCTTTTCTTCAGGCTTCCAAATATCATACACCAAGACTTTTTGGTAGATTCCATAAATGATATATTCTAACATACACTTGATAACACATGATAATCCTTCTTGTCCCTTTTAATAAATAAAGTCTTTTCCAATCGTACCCCTTGTATCCATGCTTCTCTTAGGATGTAATATTGATTGAGTAGCATAGACCAAGCTTTAGGAGCTTGTTGCAGTACATACAACTGCTTTGACTACTTTATAAAACCTTCTTAGGGTGATCAGGATCATCAAAGCTAGGAGGTTGTGTGACATTTACCTCTTCATCTATGTGAACATACAGAAAAGGTACTTTTTACATCACCTATTTTGGTTTTTACTATGAACACCCCATAAAGGAGGCAAAGGCTAATTAATAACCTGAATAGCTTCTATTCTTGCTAGGAGCATAAACATCATCATAGTCAATACCTTATTCCTGCGTTTACAACTTGTGTATAATTCTTTCCTTTTTTATCACAACCTCTCCTCTTTCAATCTTTTTTATTTCTGTAGACCCATTTTGTACAATGGACCTTCATTCGTAATGTAGATCTACAAGAATCCCATAATTGTTGCCAGCTTCGAACTGTAACAAATCTTCTTGCAGGCTTAAAACCAACTGTTCATCTTGTAGAGCTTCATCATTCGTTTTTGGTTACCTCCATGATATAGGAAAACAGGTAACAAACAATGTTGTTGGATCTTTGTGATTGTTTCTTTGACTACTTTTGAATATAATGAAAAGAGCATGAGCTCCTGATTTTTGTTGCACTTTGCTTCTAGTTTGCATAGCTGACTTAGGATCACCAAGTATTTGACTTTTTGGGTAAAAAAAAAAAAATATTGTGAATCCAAAGTAATGAGTGGGGTCTGACTTCAATTTCTATTGGGTAAGCATGTATGAAGTCAGTTATCACCCCCCACCCTCTTCTTCATAAGATTGCATTATCAAAAATTCCTGTCTCAGTCTTGTGATAAGATGCGAGCTCTGGCCATAGGTAAATCATCAGGATAAGCCTAATAGAATTAAATGTTTGATACCAGTTTACACTAAGAAGTACTGTAGGAGTTGTTTTCAGATACTTTCCCTAAATGCTTTAGAGCAATTTCTTCCAACTCTCTTCTAAAAGCTAGAATCTTAGGATTATCTTCTGAAGTGTCAGTAGAAGAAACCTTCTTCTCTTGTTGAGGTTCTGTCAAGATCTCCTCTTTCTTTGAATTTGAGGAAGATTGCCTTGATTCAGCTTTTTCTTCAGTAGTCTTCACAGTTGAAGGCACAACAATGAGCTCTACATCCTCATCTCTTTCCTCAGAGGCATTAGAATTTGGAGTTTGTGAAGTACCTGCACTGTTAGTTACTTCTGAAGCACCTGCATGTGGGTTAGCTTGATTCTCCAAAGATACAGGAATATAGTTCATAGAATCAGTAAGATATTCTAATATCAAAACAATTTCAGCTATACCCTACTCCTTTGGGAACATTGGGTTTTCTTTAAGAACATGGAATGAAGGATTTACTTCTACTCTTTTGGTTAACTAAATTATAACCCTATATGCTTTGCTCTTTAGAGAGTAACAACTAAGATCCTCATCAGATTTTCCATCAAACTTGCAAGCACAATAAGATATCTAAAAATTGTAAACATGCACCAAAAAGGTCTTAATATAGCTAGATAATTGGTTTTGTGGCCAAACAAAAAGCTTCATAAGGAGTTTTGTTTTGAGGTTTAGTCTCTCTTTCCCTATTTTTAAATATAGCATGCTGTACTAACTGCTTCTGCCCAAAAAGTAGTGGTAAGAGTGAGTATCTGCTAGCATTGTTAGATGCCTAAATTAGGGTTCTGTTCATTCTTTTCAGCAACTTCATTCGTTGTAGAGTCTCTTGATTGCTATACTCTTGTTTTTATTCACTTGTTCTACAAAATTCATGCATATCTGTACTTCTTAAATTCAGTGGCCATTATATGATATAATGATTTTAACCATATGATCTATGCTGGATTTCAATCTCGCACTAATAAGTTCTGAAGAATGCCACAGTTTCTTCCTTGCAGGCAAATTCATACCCACTAAATCTGGTACAATCATCAGGTAATTACAAGCGATAACTTGCATGGATAATGTTTTTTACAGAAGTAGGACCAAAAAGATCCATATGCAAGGTGTGTAAGGGCACAGTGATTGATCTTTCTAATTTGGCCTTGCAGAAAGCCCTGTGTTGTTTACCTTTATGGCAGGCAACACATGTATGGTTATTTTTGAAAACCTTGGAGGTGACCTCTTACAAGGTTTCCCTTCAATGGTATGTTTTGGTTTTAAAATTGATTTGGTAATCATCATTATGGCCCCAATTTAGATTCATCAGGATGTGCTTTAGCAATCAAAAAGGCAAAACCTTTTGCAGGAGTAGGTGTCTTCATATCAAAACTGTACATATTGTGATGTCTAGGGACCTTTAGTAGTATCTGATTTTTCATCAGAATCTTAAAGTCAGAAGATACAAACAAGTCATTCTCAGTTTTAGTAAAAAGAACCTTGGTGCTCTATCACATTTTTGTTGATATTAAGAAAATGTTAAAATGCCCTAATTCTTTTACACAGACAACTATCAAAATCTAAATTACCAAACTCTTATTTTTCCTTTTACAGTTAATGTTAGCCTTAGTACCTCCAAAGGTAACCAGATCCCCATGAATCTTTAAAATCCTCAGTTGCTCCTTGTTACCTGTCATGTGCCCTGATGCTTCCACTATCAATTATACCTCTATCTACATGTTCTTTAGGTGGAAGATCCTAAACATGAAAAAGAGAAATTTAGTTTCTCTTAGGGACATTGTCCTTTACAGGCTTGGGTTGCCTTGTTGGACCTTTAGCATTCACGGTTCTAATAAAAGTTGGTCCACTGTCACAATTGAAGTTTGGTTTAGAGTTCCTCTAATTATAACCTGTTGGGGTCTTAATAGCAGATCCCCAATTTCCTTTTACAACATTAGAATGAGACATTTGTGCTGTAATTTTTTCAAAGGGTCTTCTTACAGATGAATGTAATTTAGAAAAATGCATTCTTTGATTAAATTTATTCACCTGTGGTCTTTTAGGACTAAAGTTGTTTGATATTGTCCTGGTAGGTACTGGCTGTCTAAATCATTACAGTATTATTTATAGTTGTAACCATATACTTACCCCACCCCTCCATCCCACACCATCATCAATTGTATTAAAAATATAGGCTATACTGAATTTATATTTGTCCTTCCAGGATTAATATTAGTCCTTAACAGGAAATTAATGTTTGACCTTACCAGTATTTTGTAGTACTGGTCTCAGGAACAAATTGTAGCATGGAATTAATTATGTTGGTTTTACGTCCATCACTGGTTTTGCCATTTTGTTACCAGTATTACAAACCTTTGTTTCTTAACCTCAGCCTACTTTTGTCTATTTTCTTTTCATAATAGTCAACAATCCTTTGATCAAATGACTTAGGCTGCCTTAAAACAAAACATTTCTTCTCTGTAAAATGAGTAACATTCCACTGTTCTCTTTTACCATCTAGCATTCCAATTCATTCATATTAACTTAGGTGTTGCTTGATCTTGGCATTGGTTGTCTAGCGGATTCTTATGAGTTGAAACTCAATACTAGGTTCATCCATCTTTTGATTTTGATCAGACCTACCTTTTCATTTGTCGTTTTAGGTGTAGGACAGTATACAATTCTGGAGGAACATTTGAAATCTTCAAGATTCATGATCAACAGATATGTTCAGAGGATAGTTTCAAAATTGATCACTGCACTGTCATTGGTTTGACAGGCCTAGAATATTCAATGGATTTTCTTTGATACATTTGGTTAAGGTCTCTTGAGGTTACTTTTTACCATATACATATAAAGTCTCATCAATTTCTTCTTGTTTTTTTTTTTTTCTCTTTGGTGTAGGAGTATAATATCATTTAGGGATGTGGAACATCCTTTTAAATCATTAGTCTTTGTAAATCTGCTGTACAAAGGTTTTCCAACTGAAATCCTTCTTGTGAAACAATTAACAAAGAGTAATTCAATTTCTTCCTCATAACTTAGAACCTCATTGTTTTGATTGTATTATAATATACTAAGCCAAGTTTATTAATTAAAGTCATGCCCAGAATTAATTTTTCACTCCAAGATTCTAGAAAGAATATTTCCATGAATCTAATGGTTTTCTTGCATTTGTTCCTTTTCTTTTACTGCTTTCATTCCTAATTCTTCCTATATCTTTTAAGCCTTTTTTTTCATTCTTTTTCATATATTTCATTTGCTGAAATGTTAGCTTTACATTTAGAGAAAAGTTGTGTTTTTGAAAGTAACAGTTGAGCTTTTTTTCTAGTTTCTTATAGCTAGACTATATGCAGTATTTGTGCTTCTTGGAATCACCTAATTGGATTCATTTGTTCAGGAACACTGTTTTTTTTTAGGGTATTGTATGAATCAAAGACAAGTTTTAGAAACAATTAGATACCTTCTACTTGAGCTGTTAAGAATGAGTGCAATGATTTGTCTCTTCAATTTAGGATGTTCTCCAATTGACAAATCCCATCAGCCATTGTCTGCAAGCCCATCTGATTCTTCGATTGCTCCATGACTTCTTGATGTTGGATAAAATGAGTCTCTCTTCTTCTTTCCATCATGTGTACCATTGGATGTACATTCCATAACAAAGTGACAGTGTTGTGACAATTGAAGCATTATGCTTATTTTTGTCAAAGCCAAACAGGTGTTTTTCCATCCATACGAACTCTATTATGTTTTCTTATATGTACTTATTCTTTCGAATGCAATCATTGCTATATGACAGTTTATGTCCATTCTTTCAATGTCCAAATCAATCATTTTGTTCTAGATCTTCATGAAGCATGTCTCATTCACTCTGGATTGTTGGCAAGAGAGGAATAAATAACTTCATCAGCAATACCAGCAAGAGCTTCTTTTTTTGGTAATATTGTTTGAAGAATTAGAGGAGTGCAAGTACTGTAGCACCAGTTAAAACCAGAAGTAACCTTATTAGTGCTGCTTTTGCTTTTGTGAAAACAAATAGCTACATTTGAGCACTTGAGATGTTTTTTAAGGCACCTTGGATTTCTTGCTCAATAACTCTAAGGTTATTGTACAAAATCATTAATTGATATAAGTGTCATCATCTGGTTTATTTCTTCATTGTCATTGACAGATTGGACCCTTGCTGGGGGCAAAGTATCTGAGAAAACTTATGATTTTGCATCATCAGTTGATACTCAGCTCCATGTGCTTCCATCTGAGAAAGGTAATTGTTAGAATTTGTAATATACACTTTCTAAACCTTCTGATAGGATATTGTAAATGCATTCAAACTGTTGTGTTGATAATAGCCTTCTGCTTTTTTTTTGGATTTGCATTAACACCAAAACCTAGTTCTGATGGCTTCCCAGATCTCTTTTGCATCATTCATTCCATGAAATCTTCTCATATGCTCCTTGGGAATGGCCATCAGCAAGATATTCTTAGCCTTCCTTTCCTTTTCAACAGCTTGAATTTTTGCAGCAGTTACTGGTGAAAAGTTCTTGAACAAGCACAATCTTTACAGTTGAAATCTTTTCTTGGAGTTTCCATTCTGAATTACCTTCCAAACATCATTGTCATGTACTCTAGGGTAATGATCCATCTAAATAGCCCATATTATTCAGACACCTCCTTCTTCAGATTTAGAGTTGATATTTAAGATAGCAAGTATGTTTAAGGAATCCATGTTGTTGTGTTTAGGTGGCTAGCACTTGTGTCTGATGCACCTTTAGGTTTGATGCAACATTCTATCACTAAGGTGTTGAAGAAAACTCATATTTAGCAGGTTGAGACTTGTTGTAAAGATCACTAATAGGGTGTTTGTCTGTGGTTCTTTGTGATTCTTCTTACTCAGAGTCCTTCTATTGGCTCTGATACCACTTGTAGGTCACAAAAGTCCTTGGATTGATTGCCTTTTGTAAGACAAGAGCTAAATTGAATTAATCTAAATTAATGATATGAGAGACTATGACTATGAATACTATGTGATATTGCGGAATCTTAAACCAAGTTCCTTAGAAGAAACCAATTGTAATCTAACTTCGGAAAAGGAAATGCTTGCCGTTGTGTATGCTTTTGAAAAGTTTTGACCATATCTTGTCTTATCCAAAAGCATAGTGTATAAGGATCACTCGGCTTTAAAGTACCTTATGAACAAACAAGACGCCAAGCCGAGGTTGCTCCGGTGGGTTCTTCTCCTACAAGAATTTGATATCACCATCCGTGATAAAAAAAGGAAGTGAGAACCTTGCGGCAGATCATTTATCTAGACTTGAGAATCCTCATAAGGATGTGTTAGAAAACAAGGACATAAATGAACATTTTCCTTTAGAAACTCTTGGAGTTATTTCAAATGGAAGTACCCTATGGTTTATGGACTACGCAAATTTCCATGCGAGAATTTTATCATCAAAGGAATGACAACTCAACAAAAGAAGAAGTTTTTTAAGGACGTTAAACATTATTTCTGGGATGATCCCTACCTTTTTCGTACTTGTGCGGATCAAATCATTCGACGGTGTGTGCATGGGCAAGAAGCTCTTGAAATCCTCAAAGCTTGTCATGAAGGACCCACCGGGGGCCATCATAGTGCCAATCTCACCGCTCGAAAAGTATTTGATGCCGGTTTCTTTTGGCCTACCATATATCGAGATGCCCATACAATGATAAAGTCTTGTGATACGTGTCAAAGACAAGGCAAAATTTCACAACGAGATGAGATGCCTCAAAACGCTATCCAAGTTTGTGAAATCTTCGATGTATGGGGTATTGATTTCATGGGACCATTTCCGTCTTCACATGGGAATAAATACATCCTCGTAGCCGTTGATTATCTTTCGAAATGGGTTGAAGCAAAGGCGCTCCCCACAAATGATGCTAGAGTTGTAGTTAAGTTTTTGAAGTTCCTTTTTGCCCAATTTGGAACCCCTAGAGCTATTATAAGCGATCGTGGGACCTATTTTTGTAATGATCAGTTTGCTAAAGTAATGTCTAAGTATGGGGTCACACATCGTCTAGCTACCGCTTATCACCCTCAAACGAGCGGTCAAGTGGAGGTGTCCAATCGAGGTTTAAAACGTATTCTAGAAAGGACGGTTGGAGAAAACCGTGCCTTATGGTCCGACAAGCTAGACGATGCATTGTGGGCATTTCGTACTACTTTTAAAACACCAATTGGTTGTACGCCTTACAAGTTAGTTTACAGAAAGTCTTGCCATTTACCTATTGAGTTAGAGCATAAAGCATATTGGGCTTTGAAACATGCTAACTTCGATCTTAAAACCGCGGGTGATCACCGAAAGCTTCAACTTAATGAACTTAATGAGCTTCGTGATCAAGCTTACGAAAATTATTTAATTTATAAAGAGAGGACGAAGAAGCTTCATAACTCAAAGATCAGAAACCGCATTTTCAATGTTGGTGATCGAGTTTTACTCTTTAACTCTCGTCTTAAGATATTCTCGGGAAAGCTTAAAACTCGTTGGTCAGGACCTTTCACCATCACCAAAGTCTTTCCATACGGAACCATTGAGTTATCTCAACCCGATGGTCCAAACTTTAAGGTGAATGGTCATCGTGTGAAGCATTACTTCGGAGGGGACTTACCACCCAAGGTAGTCCAGGACCTCCACACTTTCTCCAAGGACGAATGAATTCGGGGATCGAGTCAAGCTATGTGACTCGGTTACCAAAAACAAAGCGCTTCGTGGGAGGCACCCCATGCTTATCCTTCTATTTTCTTTCTTATTATGATGTGAGGAGGCTAGTACTCTTCCGATTGTACTTGTGATTGTTTGCAGGATTGACCAAAAATTTTCTGAAGACTCTCGTGTTCGGTGTTTTGTCCCGGTCCACTCGAGCTTCCTAGCCTTTGCTTGCCATTAGTTTGGGGAAATCCGATATCCTAAAGATTATTATCGACTAACATTTATCTTTTAGCATACTTGATAAACGGCTTGAGATTTTTGTGATACTTTCTTCAGGCTTGAGTTATGCATTCGACCTTTTTGAGTTCTAGTATGGGGTTTTTAGCCTTAGATTAGGAAACATTGAGGACAATGTTTAGTTTTAGTATGGGGTAGTATATCTTCGATATAATCTTACCTACTTTTGCCCGTTGTTCTCACGTACCCCGTTTTCCCACCAAAATTTTCAAATTTTCAAAAATATGAAAAATTTTAAAATTTTCAAAAATAAAATAAGTGTTTTTGTCACAATTTTGACTTTCCTGCTGGGTAGAATAAGAGTAAATTTTGACCCAATCGAGCGTGTTGAGCTCTAGCTTGTTCCTTAACTTTTAGGCTAAGCATTCGCGGAAATTCGCGAAGAACAAAAAATGATAGAGTTAAGTATGAGTGGGATGCTAAGCAAGGATTATTTGGAAATCTTAAGAGCTCATGTATGTAATTTGTGACTTTTTCTCCCATAAGCTCTTAACCGGATTAATATACGTGCTGTTTTTGGAGATTAAACTTAAATCAACAATTTTTATGTATACCAAAAAAAAATTTAGTCTTAGTTCAAATTTATACTTGAATTTTTCAAAAAGAAGTCTTCTTTAAATAAATAAACATAAATCTAAAAAAAAAGAATGATAAAATGATAAAAAAAATATAAATATAATATAATAAAAGTTGTGGGTTGATAAAATTTTACTACCTCTTGCCGGCTCACAACCGATGTGGTAGTCTTCTAAAGAAAACCCATAGTAAAAATAAAGATCCGAGACTGATAAAAGTTTGCTGCATCTTGCCGGCTCACAACCGATGTTGCAGCCTTCTAAAAGGTCGAGGGTTACTGTAACATCCGAGAATTTTCGAATTTAGAATGACGATATCATTCTTTGACTTTTTAGGGTCTGGCTTGACTTATAAGAACGATCATCTAAATCACGTTTTCACGACTCGGACTCTAAAACAATTTGATGTGGAATGACATTCCTGACAACTTTTTAGTTTTGCCCGAGACCTGGAAACGAGCCAAAAAGGGCTAAAACAGCACCGCAAACATTATTCGAACAATATACAACGCGGACACACAAAAACAGTTAAATTTGTTTTTAACTATCAGAATTTATTTAATAAAAATATTAAATAAATTAGTTATCATTTTAATTAAAAGCGTTGTGAATAACGCGAA